>JAPMOR010028483.1:0-17933 GCA_026543865.1 Argiope aurantia
AATTTATGATTTATAAATTTAACAATAAATTACCAAACATATGCTGAAGTTATAACCTTTGTTAAATTACATTACATTCGTTAATTCATAGTTTTTGCACAATCCTTCTATAAAACTGGATTTTAAATTAGAAAATTCATTTAATTATGTTGCTATAATATCAAAATAATATTACTAAAAATTAATATTGATACATAATCTTCAGTTTATACAGAAGTATAAAGTTTATATATACCCGATTATTTAATATGGATAGTTATTTATTGATACACTAATTTTTAATTTTTTTCTTACAGGCAACTTTGCAGACAAAATCAATAATATACTTTTATCATACACTGGAAAAAATTTATAAATGAATCCTCATTAAAATATATAACAAAAATTTAAATCTGGGCCAAATAATTTATATAATAAAAGGTATTATTAACTATACTTCTCAGGTTTTTTACATAGAATTCAATACATCTCACAATATTAGCAAGATATTCAATATTTAGCTGGACTTTGTTAAACATTCTATACATTGCTCTTAGAATAACATATACTTTCCATTCAGTAGATTTATGTTCATACTGAAAAGCTCAATGGATTATGTGTATATTTCACAAGTATCTAGATCTAAAATTTTACAATAATTTTTCCCACAAAAGTTGTACTTTGACATATTTTAAAAATCTTAAATTTACATTTCGTCCAGTCATACTATTTTGTAAAAGTAACTATATGTCCAAACCTAATATAACTTTAAAATTCTCAAATAATTCTTGAGCAGTGGTATTCCTTAAAAATATTAAATTACAAAATTGTGTGGTGATACTACTGGTTGATTCACAAAAATACCTTACAATATGATTCATTTGTTATTTTTGTGAAAATTAGTTCAAAGCATATTAAAAAATTTTTACTGTTTAGATTTCTTAAAAAATCCTTGGGAAAAAAAAAAAAAAAAAAAAAAACAGAGTTTATCTGTAACAAATAATGTACATTTTTGTGCAACCTAAAGTTCAATTTTTGGATATTTCACAATTAGTGCACATATGTAAAAATATTTCTGTCATATCATCGAATGCATTGAAGCCCAAACGTGATGCAACAACTTTTAATGCAAAAAATTAAATGCCTTTAATTAAAAAGCTCGAAATCGGCTTATTTTCGGGCATCAAATTTCACTTGCGCTCTTCTCTTGCCTTCTTTTTAGATACAAAATCCAAGATCAATTATGATTTTTTTTTAACTGGCACACAAATTTGTATGTTTTATTTTTTTAGCATGACTTATATATGCTTGTTTTTCTGTATTACTTTAGTTTATTATCTTTTTAGAAAGCAAGAAGTATGCAGCTAATGGATTTTGCACAACTTCTCTAACCCATTCACCAAAGAAATTAGCCCATATTTTTATCCATCATCCAATCTGTATTAAATATGGATTTTGAGCAGTTTCTTGATTTAAAAATATTCTCTAATCTACTTTGAATAAGTTCACAGCTTCTCAAATAATAAAAAGAACCAATCAATAAACTGAAGTATGGTTGAATATACAACACTTTGCTGCTTCCACAAAATGAATATTGCTATTCCTAATAGTGAAATTTATTCTGTCTTCTCAAGCAGTTATAGGTCTCATGTATCCGCATTAGCTGCAATATGAGAATCTCATGGAATGAGAACAACTATCTCTGAAATTGAAATCAAACTGATCTATACAGAAAAAAAAAAGAAAAAAGGAAATGAGTAAAATATGAGCAAGTTTCCACGATTACACAGTTGTTTCCTCTTTGTGCTAATGCTACAACCTTTTATTCTTGCAATGATCTTAGATCATCATTTTTTAGATGAGGGGAAAAAACATTTAATTCAATCAGTTTTTATGGAAATTTTTCAATTTCCTTGCATTTTACTTGATTAAATGATTTTTAAATTCCTAGTTACCGTGGTGCCGTAGTAGCCCTAATTTAGCACCTGAAAAATTGGGAAACCAAAACTTAAGTTGATTGACTGCCTAGAAAAAAGACTTGAAAGTTATTAAGGTGACAATTTAGAAGACTTTAATCAAGAACAGAACAACATGGAATGAAATTTTCCGGAAGACCAAGTTCTATCAGAAGCTGTAGTGCCAGTGAAGAACAAGAAACTGTTATATAAATGTAATAATAATAGAAAATATATACAAAATTCAATAAATGATTAATACCTTTGGCTTGTGTTTCTCCCATAATTCAGGTACAGCTTTGGATACAAACTCATACTCTACAGGCAACTCTTTGGCAATGATATTAAAATCAGTTATATTAAGATTAAGAAGTTCTTTAACAGTGAGCCAGCTGGAATTCTCAGAATGATTTCTAAATGGCCCAAATCCTGTAAATATATTTCACCATCAGATATAAGATGATTAGATATGACCCAAATGGCTGATTATAAATAATTTAAAATATCACATAATACTTTTTCATTAGCTGAACAGTTGCTTGAAATGTACACTAGATAAAATAACTAGGCTCGCTTTTTTTTTCTTTCATTTTTGAGATTGTCACATTAAACTGATTTAGCAATCAAAATTTAATTGGATGATAAACGCTATTGAATTAATGTAAAGTATTTATGGTTATTATTTTATGCTTTATTAATTAATAAAAGTAAAAATAACTAACAATCATTTACTTCCAATTGTAAAAATAAACACTTACCTGTTACAAGAACAGTTGGAAGTCTATCCAAGTTGCCTGTAAAATAACATTTAACTTAAATATAAATGTTTAAAAATATGTACTATTATTATTTTTTCAATTTAAAGGAACTATTATTTTTTTTTTCTATGCAGTATGATAAAGATCAATAAATGAAAACATAGTTTAGCAAGTAGAGAAGTTTTAATTACTCAGAATATTTTAATTTTTCTTAGAGTATAAAAATGCAGATATGAAAATATTAAGCAGGATCTTCACTTAAACCCTGTATTCTAGCTTATCCACAGTTAACCATATATTATTGTTAGATCAAAATTTTACCCCTTGTCGAAATGCCATTTAACTGACTCAGTTATATCCATCACAGAGTTTTCCCCTTACATAAACTGTAATTCAAGAGAAAATACTGGTAATATTCAAAGATTGAATTGAATGTTTTTAAATAATATATTCTTAACCACAGTACATAGGTATTGCTGGAAAGTTACACAAAGTTGCAATTATAAGTAGATTTAGTTAATATATTATAGTTTGAATATATTAACTTGTTTTAAATTGTATGAAGTATCTATTTTAGAGGTAGTAGAAGGAAATTTTAAAATATACATGATATAAATAATTAATCATGCCTAATAAAGACATTACCAGCAACTTTATTTTTCACAACAGAGAAAGCCCATCGCCAAACACAACAAGAAGCCCCTTATCTAGATGGTAACTACATGATTAAGATCTTTCTTTTAAATTATGTGTTCTTTAAAGGATGGAGGGCAGATTGGAAAATAAGCATGGTAGGGTAGGTAATAATTGATAACATTGAATGTTTATTTTTCCATAGTTCCAATTCCACCACCCCAATTTTTTTTTTCTCAATTTCTTACGGAATTCCTTGACAGTGGCTAAGCATATATTTCTTAGTAAATATTGTATTTTAACAAACCAATGCATACCATAGATTTGGTGAGCTATTTTATTTTGTGGAACCTCAAGTTGCTTAATGTTAATGGTGCTTTCTAGGATTCAACTTGCTGACATACAGTTTACTAAAAGCTTAAATAGAAGGTCTTATAAATTAGAAGATTGCTTTTTTTCCCCAACAAGTTCTAATTAGTGCACTGATAACCAGGAAATTCTTGCTTTAAATGAACTGAAATTTTCTGGTTATGATTTGGGCAAATTGAAAGTTTGTCCAGGATTATATCAAGATCAGTTGATTAGTTTTATTGCAGTATGGCATTTCCATAGAATGCAAGATTCATATTGAAGTTTGTATAAAATAAATGAATAGCTTGACCTTTCTTGTTGGAGCAGATGAATATAATTTAGTGTGAGGGTGAGAGTACAAGATACATGTGTAATCAGCAAAAAGATAAAATTTCAATTTCTTTAAAAATGGGTATCATTAATCTAGATACTGAATAAAGCCAGACTGAGTTTGCAGCCTAGTAGTACTTCTTTGATATGTTTGGAAAGGATAAGACTTTCATTTCTCTCACTACGAATTTCTATTGGCCAAATCCGATACAAATAGTCTTACAAGACTTTCAAGAGATATTATTTTAATTGTAATTTATGATAAGGTACGATATGTCATAACTTATTGGTAACTGTTTGCTTATAGTTTTAGTTTTTGTATTAAAAATAGAGTATTTTTAAATATAAAACAATTATGTTTATTTTACTAGATACTGTTTTTTTTAGAGATTCAAAGAATCTAACAAATAATTTTAAGACAGCTATTAAATGAATGCTTTATAATTCAAATGCTAAGAATGCTAAACACAATGTTCCTAAACTACAAATTTTGAACATTAATATATATAGACAATCATTGTAACTATGAGATACACATATTGACAATTTAAAAACCATGTATAATAATGAATAAAAAATATATTATTGTAAAACTTCTCTCTACACAATAATAAGTTCCAAATTAATGATATCAATAAATATTTGAGCAGTAAGATATGAAATAAAACATTAATAATTTAAAGTACTAAGTATTTTTTAAAACATCTATATTTACTTATTTATCATATAAAATCAAAATTAAATGTGTTGAAATTCATTCTGAAAGTAATTTGATTTCAATCTAACAAAAATTAATTTTTTCCCCTTCTATATAATCAAAAAAAGATCAAATCAAAAAAAGATAAAAGTGATTTTTTTTTTTCTTTTCATAAAGCACTTGAAATATAAGTGGTTAAAAGCACTTGGTATGATGGGTAATGAATAACTCTGGAAGGATGTTATTAATAAATGAGTTACAGTAATACTTTAAAACTGTATTGTAAATAAAGGTGTTGAAATAGTTACATTCTTATCAAACTTCGTCCTTACCAGACAGTAACAGCATCATTAATCTTTCATCTAAATACATATGAAAAATTTAATTTCCATTGGATAAAACGCTTGTGCTTATAATAAACGCTACACTCCTGTAAATTAATTTTTTATTTTATTCAAACAAACCATCATTCATAAATCTTAAAATTACTTTAATAAATTGTTGCCATTTTAATATGGCATCTATTGTTATAGTGCATTTCTCAATATCTATCCATTTCATAAGCAGAAAAAAAGACAAACAGAATAAAAAGAGAATTTTTAATCAGCAAAAATAAAATCTCATGCAAATGAGTATCAATTAAAAGTAAGTGATTTTTGCCGGTTGTAAAACACATGCAATCAAACAAAAAATTATACCTTTAATGTTTTCTTCCTTCATTGATTTCATAAAGTTGTTTTTCTCCATCTTAAATATACAAACAAAAAAATTCTAAGAATAGTGCTGTTTCAAACTTTAAAAAAACGTTTATTTAAAAAAAATTGATTAAAAACACGTATTTAAGAAAAAACATATACAAACGGGGCAATTATTTTCTTTCGTGTCAGTTATCAAATCAAAAGAAAGTACTGTGGAGCTTGTAAAAAGGTTTTTGTATCTTGATTAGATAGACAGCTTAAAACAAATTTCGTGTTGATTTGATAGTTGAAGAATGCAAGTTGATAGTTTGTTACAATTTAAGAAAAAAGAAGCAGAAACAAACCAAGTGTAGTTTAGTTGTTTAGTACTGAGTATAAAAATGGTCATGGCATACGAATGACAAAAATATTTTTATTTTCTAGGTATAAGCATAATTTCTAACAGTTAAAACCGCTAATGTAAGTATAATTTCTAACAGATAAAATTGCTAATCTAAATATCTGAAGAAATATTAAAATTAATTTTTATTTCATTTCAATTGTTTTTTTCTACTCTCAAACCCAGATTCATTATGAAATTCATTTGATTTGATTATCAGCGTGATTTCTGTTTCGGGTAGTGTTATCCGGATGTATTGGAGGATCAAGCTAGGTTCCAATTAGTGCCTGTAGACGGCGCCAGCTGTCTACAGCCATCTATAGGCGCTAACAAGAAATATCCGAATTCAAGGATTAGCTATAATAGGGGTTATAAGATTTGGCAAATAAGCGTATTCGTGGCGAATTATGCCAATCTTTTTCATTTTCTATTACGGGATTTTGTTTTTTATTTTATTCCGCCAAAACTTTGAATCGTCGAACTGTTTCGTTTCTTTTACTCTTTCTGAAACTTTACTCGTTTCTTGTACACTCTTTCAGAAATGCACCTGATAATTTTTTCCTTTAAATTGAATTTGATGTAAATATATCCTTTATTTTATTAAAATGTATTTATTTATTAAGAATTTTTTAAAGACATTCGCTAAAAATTATTATTTATTAAATAACTTATTAAAATATAAATGCATTTATTTTTTATTTATTTTATTATTGTATAGTTATTTTTCATTTGAAAGAAATCGTCTCCAACAGTAAAAAATAATAGAAATATTTTTATACAAAATTTGAATAAATAAATGTTTTTATGTGAGAAGAAATTAAACTTAAAAAAACTAAGAAAAAGAAAAAATTTTTAGAAAATGTAAGTGTTGAATAAAATATGACTTAAATATTATGCAAAAATTAGCAAATGATATTTTACAATTTAATTGAAAATTATATTGACTACTTTAGAATAAACTAATATTATTATATTAAATTAAAAAATTATTTTTATTTTTTGAAATTAAAAATTACATTCCAAATTTTCTTTAAAAGTTTTAACTTGTGCATTATTATAATAGTAGAATATTCAACATTTTGAACAAATTTATCCAAGATATTAGAATTTTTAGTACAATTTTTCTTTTAAAATATTATTACACCAACCATATAATTAGAAATAATTGATTCTATTACCTTTACAGATTTAGTTTGGCTACTTTCAATCAAAATTCTGATTTTTAGCATTAAAAGAAGAATTAAAATGCAGTATACATAAATAAATGTATTAAGCATTTATGAAAAAAAATTAATAAATTAGAATAAGAAATGTATGTACTGAAAAAATACTTTTTAAAATCATGTAATATTAATCAACTTATGCGTATAGTTTTTAATTCAATATAAATCTTATTTTAACAAAACAAAAATTAGTTTTTATTAAATAGAAAATATTGAATATTTTGATGATTCCTTTCAGGATTTTTGGTTATCATACTTTCTTAACAGAGAATAAGCCATATTTTATCAAAAGCTTAACTAAAATTATATATATAATGAAAAGAATTCATTTATATATCTTTACAATGCATATTTTTACAAGTATGAATTATTCAATCTGAAAACAAATTTTAAAGAGTTTATCATGCACATTATCAACATAAAAATAAAAGAATGGACAAAACTGCAAGAAAGATTGCAATTGTTAGACCACAAAATATAAATGCTTTATTGTTACTACAAATACTAGCAAATAACAAAATCAAAGCATGCCTGCAGTTATAAAAAATGTTTTAAATGTTCAATAACACTACTTTATTACTTAATTAGGCAAAAAATATATATAATTTATAAAAAGCATCATTAAAAAAATTTTTTTAGCTATTTTTTTAAAAATATTTAGCTTTGTACATTAAACATAATATGAGCATTAAAATTAATAGTATAAAAAAATTAAAATACTTTCCAATGAATACAGCCAAATGCAAGAAATAAAATTAAAAACTACATCGAATTTGTATTCTGAATAAAGCATCATTTTTAACTTCCATTAAGAATTTAAAGAAACTTGTAAGTTCATTCCATTATTTTGTGAAAACTTTAAATTTCATTTAACAAACTAATAGAAGATAGAATTTAATTTTGAGTTAATATATTAGTTTCTTGCCATTTAATTAATTATAAATAGAAGGCGCCTTTTTAAAATTCACCTTTCACAAGCTCGCCCTGTTCTCAGATACAGTCAACATACATTTCTAATCAAAAATTAGATTCATAAAACGTAATTATGAGCAAAAATAAATAAATTATATCGCGGTATTATCCTTTTATTAAAAAAGATCGTGCATAAATAAAGTCTGCCAGACAGATTGTGCATAAATAGATCTGACAGAAAATCGTCCACACTCCACCCTACGCATTCCAAAAATGCGCTTCATTCTTGGCGAGTAAATAAATTTTCACCTTTTCCGTAAGCAACCATACATCGATTCCCCCATTTCCATCACTACCGGAATGAAACCCGTCCTCCAGTGCTGCTTTCCCCCACTGCTTCTAATCCTCCCTCCCTTTGAACTTCTAGTGGGGAGTTCAAGCGTCCTCCGGTTAACGAGTCTCTTCTGTTTCTGTTTACGCGGTAAAAATTGAAGATAGGTTAAATTCTTTAAGTAGCTTTTAATTTTAAACACTGAGTTAAGAAAGTGAGTAGCTGTTTTGATTGAATTTAAATACTCGCGATAATTTAATTAATTAATTATAAAAGTTTTAATTCAGTACTTATTTTAACATTGAATTTGAAAATGGACCCATATGACGATGATGTGCCGGAGGATAATGAAACCGAAGAAGGCCCTACACTACCTGATATTATCGAAAAATTAGAAGAAGTAAATTATTTAATCTACTACTTATGTATTTGCTCATTAATGTCATTTGTAATTGTTTTAATTCAAAAATAATTTGAATTGGATACATCAAAATAATATATATATCAATTTTATTTGCTTATTGCAAAAAGCTTAAAGTTGCTTAATTACATTAAATTTTACTGGAGTAGACAAGAAAATAAAAACATTTACAAATAACTAGGCAAACTACATAAATATTGCATATGATATGTAACAATAGTTATCTAAAAGTTAGATTTTTTTTATAATGCTTCAAATTTGTATATTTTTTTTATCAGAAGAGCCCGATATAAAAAGCGACCAATTTTAAACAATATTAAATGAAAATAACTTTATGGGGCTTTTATTCAACCACCATTATCATATTATTAGTTGATACAGTACAGTGGTGAATGTGGCTTGCTGTAACTTTAGACTTAGTGA
The DNA here is from genome assembly GCA_026543865.1 of Argiope aurantia. NCBI lineage: Eukaryota > Metazoa > Arthropoda > Arachnida > Araneae > Araneidae > Argiope > Argiope aurantia. The sequence continues at coordinate 9,091 of JAPMOR010028483.1, forward strand.
CACTGGATCTACAGATGATTACGAAGCCCTCTCTTTATTGTTTGCATCAACTAGTTTTCAATTATGACTGGTTTTTTTTAATGAATCAAACATAATTTTAATAATTAAAGGAGTTTAATAAAATTTAAGCTTATAGAACTCTTTTTTTGAAAACATTTGAAAGAAATTTTTAAAATAATTAATGACTTTTTATGTTATTTTATTATATTAAATCTTTTAAAAAAGCTAATCCACCAAAAAAATAAAATAAAAATTATGAACATTTTTATAAACATATTTTTTATGTTTTTTAAAAAAATTATTTCAAGTGATTTATATTTCTTTGATTAGTCATACAAGGAATCGGGTATTGGCGGCCATGTTGTAACTTTTTTTTAAGACAATAGGGCTTATATGTGTTAATCTTTTTTTAAAAAAATAATTCTTATTATATTTGGTAGTTTGGTGAGTTTTTATATGCGTGCTATTTTTTTTTCCCCCATCGTGGTGAGAAATGTGGCTCTCGATTCTCCTGTTCTATTCTTTGAATTTTTGGAAACAAGTTATTATGGAATTGAAAATTTGACTCTCTTCAAATTTAATAATTTTTGTCTTGAACCCTGAAAAAAACCCCGTATGAACTTAAAAAATGTCATTTTATTTTTTAAAAAATAGAATTCTTGGATCTAAATTCATACTAATTATTCATATATAAGAAAGGAAGACAATGGTGTCAATTTATTGATTTGGAAGGTCAGTGAGCTTCTGAAATCTGATGAAGTAGTGAATATCATTTGTTTCTGTCAACAACTGATCAATTTGAACCACATATTGATAAAAAAAAAAGTGTATAGATTTGACGCAGAAAAGTGCTTATGTAGCAAAACAGCGCCATATCATATTCTACAAGACATCAGAGAGATTGTTCCTGCACTTGGCTGAGAATTCTTACCCATCGCATGTACTTCCCTGTTTCAGACTACTACTTGATGCCTTACATTATTTCAATGTAACACTTCAACAGTTTTGAAGATGTTGAAAAAAAAATAGCTTACTGGCTGGATCACCTTAAAATAGAGCAATTTTTTATGATTATTTTTTTATGACTTAATCCACAGTTTGATGGATAAAGGTGCAAAATGTTATGTTAGCATTTGCACACATTTTAAATAAATCATTTGTTATCTTTCTCCCAAAGTCCAATTGTTCTCTTTAAGAATTATTAAAAAGCACCCTTGATAAGCAGTACAAACAGGTTATTCAGGAGATATTAAATTTTATGTATAAATTTTTATTTATCTAGCTGGCATGAAGTTTCATGTTCTGATTTTTGTTACAGGTATGGGTTAATGAAAAACTTGCTCCAGATTTACTTCAATATGAATTCGATGTTGTAGAAATTATATTGGATCAAATCCAACATATGGAAACCAATTTACAAAAAATTCAAAAGAAAGATTTTCGTGTTGTCTTTCATGAAATGGAAGTAAGTTAGCAAGTTGGTATGTGTTTATTATTTTTATGATATATTCTGTATATGTAAACTATAAATTAATCACTTAAAAGGTTTTATATTTCAATGGTTGGAAACTTGAAAATATTTTGAAATATAAAAATATGAGTCTCATAAATTGATAGATTTCTAGCTCCTATTTAAATTACTATTTTATATGTTTTTTTAAAAGAAATTTTTCTGTTATTACTTATAGTTCTTACATTATGTAGCTTATAATAGCATATGAAATTCATTATTTAATTTAGAGAATTGTACGAATTTGTTAAAAAAAAGGTTTATTTATTGAAGAATAAAACAAATTACATAGTGCTATATAAATATTTTAATTAACCTTAAGCACTAAAGTAATATATTAGAGTTCTAATATGGGCAGTACTTGTTTATTTCTGCTCACCCACAATAGCTCACCAAAAAATGCAAATCATTGCGAATCTGGTAATTGGTAATGGCATTATTAATTTTAGGTGTAAACTGGAAATTGCCAAATAAACATGTAAATACCATCATCTTTTTGAAATATTGGTATCTTATGTATAGTGAATCTTGACAGTCTTGGTGTAAGTTGAAATTCGGTAAGTAAGCTTGTTATCTGGAAGTTGTCATTTGAAAATTGCAAAGTAAATATAGGAATGCAACCATCTTGCTATATAATATAAAATGGAGTTTGGTAATCTTTTTGTAATCTGAAAATTAAAATTTTCAGATTACAGATTAGATTCAGATTCAGAGAAAAAATGGTCCAACAAATAAATTTTTCTAAACAATCTATTCTTTAAATCTATTTATCAGGGATATGAACTGCCATAAATAACAATGTTAACATTTTGTAGGAGAGCTAGAGTTCCAAAGAAATATATATATATATATGCCTTATATATGAGAATGCCTTTTCTTCCTCTAACCTAGAGCTATATTTTTTTTATCTCTCTAAAAATACAATTTAAATTGTGCAAATATAATAAAAATTATGATTTTTTATGAGTTACCTCTAAGATACAGAAATGTTGAATATGTACTGAAACAGTTGTTATGAAGCAATTCCTATTAATATGCTATGCCACGAATGAAAAACTGCTAAATTATATTTATGAAAAGTTAAAAATTATAAACTTCAAATATTTTTATAAGTTTATTTTGTTCAACATATTTGCAAAATGCTTATAAAGCAATGTTTGTGTATTTTTTCAGTTAGATCGAATTAAATATGTCCTAAGCAGCTATCTAAGAATTCGTTTGGAAAAAGTAAGTGTTGTTTTGCAATTCAAATAAAATTTATTATGTTAAAAGTTAAATATTAATTCTTTTTTTCATAAGTTTTAATACTTAATGTTAAAATATTGTTTCTGCAGTTTTTCAAATTAACTATTTATGGTTATATAGTTAATTAGATTCAAGACTGAAAAATCTTCTGTACCTCCATGTCAAAATGAGTGGAAATTTGAACATATTTAAATTTGAATCAATTTTCAAAAGGGAAAATTTTTATTTAATATTGCAATTTAAAAATTTTTTATAAAACAGACTTGACAACATTTATTACTATGTGCTTTTTATAACAAAGCTCATTTGTTATGCTGTCTGAAAATGAAATATTTAACCAAAATAAACCATTCTAAATTTTCTGAAAATTTTGTATTCAAAGTATTTTGGTTACTAGTTAATGTTTTTGCATGCAGGCCTTTAGAAAAATCTCTTAATTAAGGATTTTAAAAAAATTACAATTATTTTCTTTACAAGCTAAAGAAAAGTTTAATTTTTCAAATAAAGTAATGATTAAATTTCTTTGCAGATTGAAAAATTTGGTTTTAATTTACTGCACCAGGAAAGTCAAGATGAAACCAGTTTGGATTTAATGTCTGAAGAGGAAAGAAGCTATGCCCAAGAGTTAGTATTGCAAGTATTTCAATATTATTTGTCTATATTAGTTAATTGCCTGCTATATATGAATAGTTTTAATACAAATCTTGTTAATATTTTAATGATATATGAAAAATATATTTTTATTATGTTTTCCTTCTGTCTATATAAAACGATGAAGAAAATTTTCAGATTTTTATAAATCTTGGTAACTTGGTTACTAATGAAGCAAATTTGCATGCTGAAGCTCTTTAAGACCTAGAGCTACAAAATTTCGTAGTAACATATTTTAGGAGGAAATGTGTACACCTCGGAACTATATTTCATAAATTTTAATTTTTCAATAATTAAATGAAATTTTGGCATTTTGCTTTGATAATTTCTGAAAATATTATAGCACAAAAATGATTTTTATGCCATCTAAAAATATAAAATAATTGCTTTTTGGGATATTAATGTAATTGTTTGACAATTTTTATCATAATATTGATATACTTAAAAATATTTTTAAAATTTATTTTACAATACTTTCCAATGCACATGAAATTCAAATTATTCTATTTGTTATTATACATATAGGGTGCGTAGCGTCATGAAAAGTGCTTAAAAAGGACTTAAATTTGAAAACCATTTTTAAGCACCTTAAAAGTGCTTAATTTTCTTGAGAAGTGTAAAGACAGCTTTTTGCTTCTTCATATGTTGGATACGATAATTCGAAAGAATAATCATAAAAGCTTATTTATCAGCTGTATGAAGAAAGAAAAGGGAAGAATTCAGACAAGGGACCCATAGGTTTCAGTAAATTTTAAGACAATGCTTAGTGAGCCTTTATAACAGTTATCTTTTCAACAATTTAATTGCTCTTTAATGAAATGCTGGAATAGTTTTTCAGAAGGGATGGTATAAAAATTGTACTGTGCCACACTTGTTGAGGTGCTAAAAATGTTGGAAAAAAATTTTTTAAGAAATTTTTAGTGTTTAAAATGTCCAAAATTTTATTTAAGTTATATCTGATGATTGTATCTTTAACCTTTCATGTGTTGTTAAAGAAGAATATGTATATAGGTGCAATTAAAGGAAAATAAGAACAACAATGGATTTGGTGTTCCAAAGACATATTTCAAACATTGTAGAAACTGCTGCAAAAATACTTGCTGATAAATCTCTTTAATATATTACATTTTGACCATCATTCTCTTTAATATGTCGTTTTAGAGCAATCTTTAGAATGACTTGTTGGAAGGATTTTTATGTACTATAAAGGATTGTAATTAATTGTGGTATATAATTATGCTAATCAATCGCATAAAATCTAGTATGATGAAATTTTAACTTCAAGTCATAAATTTTCAATGATCAGCATTTCTTATACAGTGTACTTTTTAAATGTCCGCACCATTAAAAAAAATTTTGAAATCATTTTTGCAAAATTAGGATTTTTTTAAACTTAATATTCTTAATGTTTGAACAAGTTTAAACAATAGATATATATATAACCATTAGTATTTTGTTTCTAAGTCTATTTTGTGGAAAGTTAATTTTTAATAGAATTTTCTTACAAAAAGCCTCAAAATTGAAATCTAATGTATAATTTTTTTTAAAAATTTGATATCATAATTTCTCAATATGTTCTGCCGTTCCTGGACTAGAAAATAAGTAATCTATTCATTATTTTATGGTTGTTTTAAGGCTTTAAAATGTTATGTCATCAATTAAACCCCAATATTTAAAGAATGGATAAAAATACAGCTTATTTTTTAGTTCAGGAACTAGATAATATATTTCTTAAGCTATCTCCAAAATTTTAAGCAAATCCTTTGATAAACTTCCAAATTAGAAGATTTTTGCTTTTTACATCTTTTTAGGCAGAAAAAAGCATTTTTTCCCCAATTTTTAAAGAAATTTTGCTATTTATCTGATGTAATTCAGTTTCATAGATGTTTTTTTTAGATCATTTTTATGCAAATATTAAAAATATAACTATATTTGAACGATTTTTTAAAACATTAATAAAAGAGGGCTTTAATAAACTTGGAAGTGATAAGACATTTTTTTATAGCTTAATTATTTCTGATTGCTACTATTCTTTTCTATTAAAAAAAGGATTTAAAAACTTATTTGCTATATGAATTTGCTCGACCGTCAATTTCATGGCAATTTTGTCAGTCTTGTGATGGTAACCATTCTGGAATGCTTAATTCTTAGCTTTATAAGACTGGAACTATAATTTCTAAATGTAATGAGTTAGTGCAAGAGGAAATTTACACTTTTTACCTCATCTATGTCGGATCTTTTTTGCTGTTGCATATATAAAAATCAAAACAAACCGATTGGTCATGTTAGCTTCAACATAAATGAAATCATTTTAAATAAATGATATATCCATCTAAATTAACTGGTAGTTTGTTATTTTAAGAAATATTGAAAAATATCACAGGTCTTGGCTGTTAATCTTACAAAAATTGACTTAAATTTTTGTTATTAATAGTTTTTATGATTTTTTTTGGTTTTATCAAAACCAAAAAGACAATTTAAAAATAAATTAAAACAATAGAAAACATAGCACAAATATTATGTAAATACAGAAATAAATATTAAAATTTAAAAAAATAAGCATTTAAAATTAATTAAAAAAAAATTTTCGAAAAAACTATGCATTTTTATAAAACACAGAATAACCTAGGCTTAGGCGATATATAGGCTTACATATGCATAAATGGACAAAAGTGCTTAATTTTTATGGCTCAGGTGCTTAAAAGTACTTAATTTTTGCAGCAGTTTCTCACTATGCACCCTGATATATTTTATCTTGATTTTTTCTTCCATTGTTGATAACGTAGGTATAAAGATTTGCCCTTTTGGTTTCTTTTGCATATGGATTAGGTTTCTTTATAAAGCATGGTTAATTATTTGTTGATCATATGAATTCAAGTTACACTTTAATTTCTGAGTTGCATGCATTTGTAATTCCCACGTTTGAGAGTCTATATGTGTCTAAAATAAACACCATTCTTGACTAAATTTACTTTCGAACCTGAATAATTCTCCATAGATTGTTTCTTCTGTCTACATCCCTGTATTTTGCTTAGATGAAAATTTTGGCTTTAGTAATAATACTTAAGTGCTATGTCTTATATTTATTTTATATATTATAATTTATTGAATTTCATTATGATGCAATTTTTATCCCTCCCCATTCTGAAAATAATATAAAGATAGTTTTATTTTCTGTATAAAACATTGTTTGGAAACATGTAAAATAAAATGTTATTCATATTCATAATTTTATTATTTTCCTTTTTTTTTCTTCCCTTCCAGATTTACATCAAATGTTAAAAAATATCTTCATGTTGTTGCTCTGAAAAACATGCCAGTTAATATGCAAAATATAAAGTTTGAAGAGATCTGTGAGTTAAATATTTGATTGATTTCTTATTTCTTCTCTCTACTAAATGGCTAATAGTTTTAATTTTATAAGATAGGAATATTTAAATTAAAAGTTTGTATAAGAATTTGCTTAAAACATTCTTTTTATTCATGGTACACTTATATGTTTAATGCATTTCTTCAATATGCTCATATTTTAATAAAATTACCATCTCACACTACCATTTATTCAGTATTTTTTTTTAATCATTGAATAGCAAAAAGTAATTAAGCAAAAAAATGTTTTCTTTTTGAGGTATGATCTGTACTTTTCATTCAAAATTTAATGGAATAGATTCATTCAAATATTTCCTCATGGAATATATTGGTACTTTAGATGTATTATTAAGATATTGCTTGTTTTAGGCAAGGATTTCCAATGTTATTGTTCATTTCTTCCTTCTCCTTTTCATTAAAATGAATTTCATGTAAAAGCAAGTAAATTTCTTTTTTCTTTAATTATTTCTAATAAATGATTAAAGAAATCTCAAATGATAAATACTTGTTTTGCAGTAAAAAAAAAATTCTATATGGTAATATTCTGTTGAATGATTCCCTCCAAAAATGTATTATCAGGGGTTCCATGATCCTTGAACACTTGTTGAATTTTATTCCATTCCTGCAGCTCCAGACAATACTTGATTTTTCATTAGATCTCCAAAAACTGGTGAAATGTGTGTTCATTATTTTCTGGGGGATTGAAAAAAGTTTAATTTATGATTTGGTTTCGTTTTGAGAATTCTATTAATGGAAACCAGTGGGAGTGATCTCTTTGAAACTTTCTCACATACTATTTAATAAAAATATAATCCTCCCTCTCCCCGTATATAAAAAAGTATGAACTCTGTGCAAGAGTTTGATCAGTATGAATGCACAAATAGTTTTTGAAAGATGAGCAGAAATCATTTTGTACTTCATAGTATGATTAAGAAAAATGGATATACATATTGGATGCTTTTTTGTTGATGAACTAGCATCAATGTTTTTTTGCAATTTTAGTAACAAAATCGTATGCCAAATTTCATTTGCGGTCTTTTTCAGTTATCACATTGATGCAATTTGATGGACAGTCAGCCCTTTGGCAGGACTGTTTCAAAATATAATACAAAGCTACATTTTAGTTATTAAATCTATCTATCTGTTTATATTTTGTATTTATTATGTTCATTTACTTTTAGACAAATAGCTGCACATTTTTTGTGGATGAATTCTATCCGATTTTAATGGAAAGATACAAATTTGATGTAGAGACAAAATACTAGATAAAATCTAGCTCGTAGCTTTTTTGAGTTATGATCGGGGACAAACAGATATAATTACTAAAATTTATTTTCAAACTTAGGCAAGTCTAAAACACAAATTATTTTTAACAGTTAGATTTTTTTCCTTCTTTATATTCATGTATACAAAGAAGTAAAAATGGACAGGAAAATTGGAAAAAGAAATTATTTACATGTGAACATTCTTCTTTCTTTTTTTGGTTGCTCGCATTATTGTGAAATAACAAGTGACAATATTTCAAAATTGAAAGATAAAATATTTTTACAATACTTTGTGTTCTTTGTATACAATAAAGTACAGAGTATTGATACGGTTATGTGTCAGCCACTTATCTTTTTTCTATGTGATTTTGAGAAAAGGTGATAGTTATAGTCTATATGTTGGATATTGAATTTCTTTTTGTCTCGTCTATTATTCAATTAAAAAAATTACCAGTGAGAAAGATGAATTACTTAATATTTTTACATTGGTTTTTTGCAGAACTAGATGTCTACAAAATGATGCTGTTGCAAAGATCTGACTTTATCAATCAAACTGGAGGTTTCCCTGTTGTTGCTTAAAATTATTTTGATTTACTAGTCAATTTTTTTTTGGGGGAGGGGTAGAAGTGCTAAGAAATTTCCTACATAAATAGTGAATTCCCTTTCAATTGCAATACTTGCCAGGAGTATGCATTAGTGAAGAGAATGCTGAAACAGCCCATTCCTGCTGTAATAAGAAAGACAGCTTTTCTGTTCTTATGAATTGCCGTTGATTATAAGTAAAAAAGAATGGAATTGCATTC
>JAPMOR010028490.1:5239-26518 GCA_026543865.1 Argiope aurantia
CAATTTAAGTTTGAGCTAAATAAACAAAAACAAAATTGAGCCAAAGTAAACTCGTTTTTGTTGCTCCCTTTTCTGAAACTATTTCAATTAACTTCATAGGGAGAAATTTTTAAATTTGATTGTTGTTGTTCTATATTCTGCAAATATTTCAGTAACATCATAGGAACAAATTTTGAAATTTGATTATTCCGAAAATATTCCTAATGATTTGTTGTCAGATACATTTATTTTTACAACTGCAAAGTAGTCCATAGACGTTGCCCCTTATGTTACATTTGATTTTTTTCATTAATATCTTGTTTTATTGAAAGATATAACCGCTCCAAATAATCTCGTTACAAATCGGCAGCTTTCGTTACCAAATTTTCCTCACTGGCTTTTGTAATCAGTCTATCTCTCCTCCCCCTACCTTTTTCTTTGAATTTTTCCTTTACATATTTAGTCACGTGAACACTGTATAAAGATGCCTCCACTTTCCCACAATAATTTAAATATGTTTAAAAGCGGCAATTCTCTCAAAACCATTTTTTAAATTTCTCATTCTCTCTCCTTTGCCTTCTCCTTCCAGAACATTAAAAAAAATCTTTGTAAGCCTTTATTTAATTTGATTTGTCTCGTAATTTAAAAATGGAATTTTATTATTTATTTTCCATTCATTTCTAGATTCTATGGTGTTCTTATATTTTAGACAGTTGTATATTCCCGATGACAATGCAATATTTAAATGTTTTCAAAATTTAACTATCATTTTAATCACATGATTTTAATTCCATATGAATACTGCCATCTAATTGTGAATTTGCGGAAAAAAACTGATTTAACGATTATATAATATTGGCAGCAATGAATTATGAATTTTATTGATAAATAAGAAAAATGAAAAAAATTTTATAAATAAAACTTTAGTATATGTGCTAAAATGTAGAAAATATTTTTTATCAAATAAATGTATATCAAAAAATTTACAAATGCATTAGGCACTGAAAATAGCATTATAAAAAATAATGTCATAATTTATAACAAAAGAAGGAAAACTCTCATTAAAAATTTAGATATTTAATGTAAATGTGATAAAAGTTTCAGTTTTTTAGAGTAGTTAAATCAGTACCTTATGCTATTACGATTTTGTTTTCATTGTTCAATTTATTATTATTGTTGTTGTTGCATTTTAGCACATTAATAAAATCTTGTTTTTAAGAACTTTTTTATTTTTTTGGATTTTCTTGACTCTGCATAGTTTAATGTTTAATTGTATGTGAGTAATAACGTAAAACTTCTACAGAAGATGGTTAAATGCATGTACATATGAAAAAATATTACATATATTTTGTACACATGCATATATTGTATACATATATAGTTCATATATTGTGTACATATATCATATACATATATTTTTTTCACATGTACATATGAAAATATAGTACATATGAAATCTTTAGTGTTCCTTTTTAAAATTCTCTTTTGTGGGTGCATAATACATATGTCATACTCTATTTCTTCATAAAACGAATAAGAACGTTTTCTGATATCCTGTGCGTGTTAATCTGAGATATTAAGGTGAAAAAATCCACCTTTTGTCTACAAAAGTTTTCCTTGATGGCAGACAAAACATGAAGCTGTTCTAAAAAATTAATAGTTGTGTAAAATCGATGGTGCGTGCTATAAGCGAAATATGGCGTGTTCTTTTCTCAAACATTTTATCGTACATTACCTTTCCACTGATTTTTTTTTATCTCGTAACATTAATTCAAAAACAAAACAAAATGCTTTTTTAAGCATGTTTTCCATACGAGATATTCTATTTTAAGGCTTAACTATTACTTTTAATTTAAAAATGGAAATGCTTTATGAAATATGCATACTTAAAGATATATTTAATGAAAGCAAAAGTTACATAAACATTTAGGAAGTAATTTGTTTTATAATTAATGTTTGATCACGTGAGTAAGTCATTGAATATTTAAAAAAAAAGCATTATTGCTTTGTTATTATTTAATTAATTATTACTACTTTTTCACTAAAACTTTTCTTAAGCATCAATATTTGTGAGAAAAATTTGAATTTTTTTGTAATTTAAAAAGGGTTGCAATTACTTTATTAACAAATAAGGCGTTGACAACTACACTGGTATACGATAAATTAAATATATATTTAATATTATCACCTTAATATTACTTCATTTAAAAAATGAACATATTTTTTAAAAATCTATATAATATTTTTAAAGTAAAAAATATTTAAATATGTAAAATATCACGTTAAATTTTCCCATTTCCAATAATACATAATAAAAAAATCTTCCAATCGTCTGTAATTTTACGTTCAATTAAAAGAAAAATATTAATTACAACTGACGATTCTCAAATCCCGTAGTTACTCGAGATATTTCAGATTGTTCCAAACGATTTTTAAAACCCACTGCAAAGTATTTTTATAAGCTATTAATGACCCCCCGGGAGGCACCTCGAAATGAGGATGACAACAAATTTCCGGTATGGTGGTTGATTCTCGCCACCCTGGAGGGTATACGTAAAGGTGGGGGTCTGGCTTCTCCCATCGATGACGGAACGTACTACCTTAGGGAAGGGTTGTACCGTAGCCGGTGATGGTCCTTAGGACTCAACCACAGTTCCGCCAGTGTTGCTGTTGCGGCGATCCCATCATTCAGTAATTTTTATCCGTGTTCCTTCTGACGGGTCGAAGAGTCAGTGATATGATATGACTTATAAGCTATTAATAATTTTTATGAATTTTCTTAATTAGTTTAAATATATAAATGAAATTAAATACAAAAGGCAGCGGGAACAAATAAATAAAATAACTTAAAATATCTATAATATTTTTGTTTAAGATAATAACACTAATGATAGTATAATCTTTGCAATATGTTGTAGGTTTCAAGATTAGATAGCTTTTAATTGATAAATAATTAGCTGTGTTATAAAATTAATTCTCACTGCACTTTTACTAAAACCTTCTTTATAATTTATAGCATTTGCGAGTAAAATCTGAAGAATACTGTACTTTAGTTGTACGCTGAGTAGAAATTATTTTAAATCTTTCACTATTATTTGTATAGGTTTATCCATTTGGTTTTTGGTTTTTAACATAGATATTTCTTTACGTTATTGCATTATAAATAAAATTACATAATACAAATTTCAAAATAGATTTTTTTTAAATTTATTTTTATTTTTAGAGATTTTAGAGATTTATTTTTAGAGATTTTAGAGATTTATTTATTTTTAAGATATAATATTAATATTGCTATAGGACTCATCCATTTTTTAGAGTTAGTTTAGACACGAACACATGTAATTTATGCATACTATTTTTTTAATATGTCTCTCTCTATTTTTTTTTTATTTTTATAAGCAATTTTTGATTTAAACTTTGGAGAGAAAAACGCCATTCTGCTTAATTCTTTGGTAATTTTTAGACACATTCTTATCGAAAGACCTCATTTTGTAGTTCAATAAGAGCTCTAATTTTTATAGAAAAGTGTTTGCACCTTTTGCCTAATGATAAGATCCTTTTTAAATATTAATAACTTGTTATCTTAATCTACAATTACTTAATAATATTTTACCCGAAAGTGATACTACTAATAAATAAGAAAATAATCAAAATTTTAATCCATTTTCATAGTACAAAAATGTTCAACTTTATAGACTTCCTTGTATCTGATAACAATGGGCTAAGTACGGTCTTTTTGGTAATTCTTTCTTTTTTGTAATTTTTGTAATTTTTGTAATATAAACAAAACGGTCTTTTTTGTAATTTTTGTAATATAAACAAAACAATCTAACTTTAAAATCTTATGGTCACATAATAAAAACAGATATTTGCATATTAAAAATCTACTAAAAATTTATATTTAAATAAAGTGCTAATTTCTTTTTAATAAAATACTACTTAAGCATTTAAAAAATACTTCCTTTAAATAAACGTAAGCATTCAGTCAAGTGCTGACAGGAAATATATTTAATAGAATGCATTTCAGCTTTACTGAAAAATAGACTGTTCATTTAGGAAGAAAGATTAAAAGTAATATTTATTACGAAAAAGTATTTTAAGGTTCATAATGTGAGATTGTGAAAAAATCCAAGAACTTTGAAATTTTAATACATAACACTATTACATAATTTCTGGAGTCTTTTTACATATTACGATACTCGCAACGTTTATACGTTTTTAATCTTTTCTCAAGAGGATTGATAGCTATGAGTTGTTTTGAGTTTAGGTCTAAAGTTAAATTTTATTGTTTTATTTTTCGACATAACAGTATGGTTTTAGTTAACAATGCAAAAACACATTTAAAGTTATAATTATGTTTGGAATAAGTGTATATCTTTCCACAAATAACTATAAAAAAATCAGGAACGTTCACTTGCGTTAACACCCCTCATAATAGCGACACTAGGATTATTTTGCGACGCATCTCGTAAATTTGAACCTCGATCAGATGACCAGGACAATATCTGAACTGGCACTCCTTTTCCAAACGTCTGCACAACACCAATGAGAGAGAACCACCGCAGCATCATATTTAATGGACATCCGATCCATTTACACGACAAATCTTCAGTGGAATAGGATTTCGAGCATGGAACCTTTTGACACTAGGGCCAAGACCTTGTGTTTCATATTTCAATTTATTTTATATAAATTATAAATTATATATGAGAAGTTATTTATTTATTAGAAGTTTGATCAAAAATGGTAAACAATCTGTTCAAACTTATTAGAGAGAAATCAAATTAAAACCAAGTCACTTGTCCATTGGTGCATATCTGTCCTCTACCTTCCCCCTCCCCCTCATTCCTTTTTCATCACTTCTCTTCACTTCTTTCCGTTTTTCCAAATCACCCATTGATGTTTTGCTTAATTCAGTTCCGTACATGTGAATAGAATTCCGAGTTTTGAATTGGTTGAGTAGTTTTTACTTTTAGTTTGTGTTGCGGCTTAGAGAAATGACTTTCAAAGGATGAATCAATTCACTTAATTTTTTTCTGCGAAATTTGCAGTAGCTATAGAGTAAAAAAATAGCAAGGAAACATTTCAGATTTTTTGGGAAAGGGGCATTTTGTTTATTTTTACAGGAAGAAGAAAACATTGAAACTGGATGTCAGCAACATTTAAACGGAAATGTTAATTAATCCATTAAATGTTTTACTTCCACAGTTTCATATAAAATTTCACTTGCCAGAAGAAATTTTTAAAGCATTACTAAAAGAAGGAAGATGTTTCCAAATACGTTTATGAGCTATTTCCGGGATTATCCAAAGCAAAATTGAAGGAAAGGGTATTTGTAGAATTTGACATCAAAAAATGATAAAAAAAAAAAGGAAATTTTTGAGCTCAAAATGAAAAAAATGCCTTCTCAAGAACAATATAGCTTTGCCTTCTGCCTTATTTATCTGCCTTTTTACAGATCAAATCATCTTTCCTTTCCTTTTGTACGTATATTAATAGTATTTTTCATAGTATTATTTAGACTATTTCTGTGTTCTTGCCTAAATATGTTTGCATATACACTTGTATGCTTTTTGCATTTGTATTTTGAATACATTTTTTTTTGTTTGATCATACTTCTCTAATTTCATTATATCATTTAGCGTATGTATGTTTGCTGGCGTCCAAGCATAGGCTTAGCGCGTCTTCCCCGTCATCTGGGCACCCAGAGTTCGAGTCCCGCTTGGGGCATGGTTGTTCTTTTTCTGTGTTCTATTTGAATGTGTCAACCTGTGAAAAGGGGTTGTGCAAGCGAATTTGACGCATGTAGTAGCTAAGGCTTACTGTTGGCCTTAATTGACGCTACTGAAAAAACAAGAAACGCTCACTCGGTTTAAATCGCTGACAGGTAACTGTCAGCGGGCTTACAAAAAGTGCAGTAAGTCACAACAACACTGTATATTTCGGTTAGTATACGAGCGATTTTGATTGTATTTATGTATTTTCTTGTTTCCTCCATTTTCTTTGCATTTATACCTGCGTCCTTTATATTTGAAATTTCTTCTACTATCAATCGTGTACTGACTTATATTTCTAAGCCTTGTAGTATACTTGTCGGCATACAAAGAGTTTATACTGCGAGAATTAAAAAAAATGAAAAGAATTGAAAAACAGTTTGGGATTCTCTCAAATCAGTAATAACTAGCTTTTTCAAAACCAGTGACTTCCAAAATAAAAATCTGGTAGAATTGACATTAGCAAATTTCAAGATATTAGGGTATAATATGAGAGTGAAAATTTATTTTTCCCTTTTGCACCTGAACTATTTGCTAACTAATTAATATTTCCTGGACTAATTAGAGATGAGCGAAGTAAGTAATTTTACCAAGTCACATTGCTAAAAAAAAAAAAAAAAGGAGATATCTAGGAAGGTAGAATATTGGATTATTGTTGATTATCGTGTTGTTGACAACCGGCAATCTACGGCAAATTGGTCAGAAGAAAATGAAGTTGCGTGAAAAAAGAATTCTGTACCGAAAGTAATTGTAACCTTTTTCTAAAATTTATTTAACATTTGAACCATTGCAGAATTAAGATATAAATGCAAAGTGTGTATTTATGTTGTGGTAAAATAGAAATAAGAATATCAAAATGTTTTGATTTATTTCCCCAAAATATGAAATCGCTACTTGATGAAAAACAATATTTTCTTTTGGAGTTATTACTCAAAATTACTTAAAAATCAGTTGTCAAAATTAGAGTCTTTTTTACAGACTTGTATAATTAATGAAGCCTCAAAAATGTCTATGAAAAGATCAAGGTCAATAAGGATAGACCTTTTGTTGGTCAATAAGGATAGACTCTTATGTAGCATGCATATTACCATTTTGTAACGCAATATGTCTAAAAAGGGCAACACGTTGTTTAAGTTTAATGAAAGAGAAACTCCTTTGTACCAATCATCAATAACTCTTGTTCTTTCTGAAACTGTAACTGATCTTTGATTTAGACATGTTAGCTTTCATTTATTAAGAGAACATTCTGATAAAATAATCAAAAACCAACAAATGAACATTCTTTAATTGATGAAATATTCTAGTTATGACATCAAGACACCAAGAGTTTCAACAACAACAACAAAAAATTAGATTTCGATTATAATAATCGTAATCAAAATAACATTTTAAAATACATGCTGTACAAACAGGTTTAGGAACGGAAAAGTGGAATAAATATTTTCCTTTTCTTGTGTGTTAAAATCAACAATTATTTAATTAACAATGCCACATCTGAGAAAAACATTATTTCAATGAATACTTCAAATGATTATTGAAATTTCTCACAAATATTTTCATAAATTGTCTAAAATTAGTGATATGAATACTCAGTCTTATTTTTATCTGCGTCGGATCATTAATAAATTAATAAACAGTATTTCTTCACAGAAACCGAATATCACACAAACACCTATAATTTTTCTTTTAAGCAATTATTCTTAAGATTCTATAATATAAAAAAATGAAATCGATGAATTAAAAATCTGTGATTTGTTTATTTTTATTACTAAATAATATTATTTTAGCTAGCTGGAATCAGTTTGATAATTTATTGATTTTCCACTGAGGGGGTGACATACTACTTCTTCTCCTCATTTTGTTTCTGTTATTCAAATTGTTGTTTCTAGGCAAACTGTTTGACCTCGTTCCGGAACCTAATTTGGATTCGTTTACTATTTGCTTTAAAACTTTTGGCTCGATAACAGGACTGTTCACCCTGTAAGTTGAATTTAATTCCTTTTTCCAAGGACTTACACTGTCGGTTCTACGAATTCTTGTTGGAATTCTTGATCCTCTTCTTTTTCGGACATTAGCTGTTTTTTTCGTACTTACAACCCATTCTGGAGTTTCACTCCTACCTGACAAAGTGTGGAAAATAGTAACAGTATCAGCAAATCTAACTGATTTTTTAGGAGGCGGATGTTTTGCTTCTAGTTCAGGTTCTAAATCTATCACCTGAATATCTTTCATCGGTATTTCAGACAAGCGATTGTCTGAGGAACCAGTCCCCATGTCTGGAAGAGTGATTTCAGACTCCTTTGAGAGTCTTCTTTCAAAATTAGTTTCAGAGTTCAAACTACTCTGTGAACCATTCGTAAAGTCTTCTGTAGAATAGGAACTATCAAGATCACATAAGTAACTCACAAATTTTGGTTGATCATTGCCATTAATTTTTGAATTCTTATTAGACACTTTTGAAGATGGATCTAATTGCCTCAGGCACAAACCATCAGGTGAGATATAGAGTACAGGAGTATTTAAACTCAGAGGCACAACAGAATCTTTCTTGTTGGTTTTGGGAGGTTTTTTGTTTTCATGTCTAACAACTGGTCCAGCTGAATTGTCTCTAACTACATTGCCATGGCAACAACTGAATAGAGCTTTAAATTTTGCTCGAATGTCTTTACGCATAATAAAGACTAATAATGCGAAGAGGAAAGAATAGATGAATCTAAACCAAGTAAAAACTGTTTCATATTTAGGTGTACATTCAGTTATAGGTGAATATAAAGTAGCATTTTGGTTGTCACATTCACTAGGCGATGTCCTCAAAGCCCCTGCTTGGTGAATGATTATATAAGGTAACTCGAGCAATAAGTAAAATAAGGACAGCCATGCTACTAACTTAAAATTAACCCATTCAGTCCACAAATCACCTTGCATAAAAACATTTGAATAATTAGCAGCGTTTTTCTTTTTTTGAATTCTGTACTCTTTACATTGCCGAATCCCAAGATTCAATAAACAGCCAAATCCAATTGCTATCATCAAACAGTAGCACCATATAGTAAGGAATAAAGCATGTACAAATCCATCTTGACCTGTAAAAAAAGAAAATAAATAACATAATGCAGTTAAAGCTATTATTATAATAATTAATATTATGTAAAATATCAGAGTATCACTTCGGATATTACACGTATGTTATATTCGGATATTAAATCCAAAAGAATATTATTTGCAGGTACAGGTATTACATTATTATTTTAACTCAATAAGTTTGAAAAAAATTTTAAGCCATTTAATCACAAATAAAAAAGAACTCCTACTTAAATTCAAAGATAAAAGCTCTTATGTTTTAGCTTATGAGTTGCGCGAGTCACTGATTTTCCCGAACTCCATAAAAATACTAACTACTCTTTTTCTGGGATTTGGCATTTCAAAAATATAAAAGCCAGCTGTGCGAGTACTATTTTTTTCTTTCTGAATGTACCACTTAATCAAGGATCCATTACAAAGAATCTTATATTAATATAGTCTAATCGATAACATCAAAATAGCTTTTAATCGATAACCTAAAAAAGTCTTTAATCTTTATTCGATAACAGTATTTAAAGATTTCAATTAAAATCTTTTTGAACAAGCATTCATACTTCAAATATTTGAAGATGTCGACACAATGCTCAACATTTATAAAATACTAGTTGATATATCTGGCATTGGTCGGAACTTAAATACCTTCATGTATTATATTATTTTAATAAGAAAACTGATTTTGAATAAGTTAATATAATATATACAATCTTTTTAATATGCCATACTATTTAATTGACTGCCCTTGGGCCTTGATCACCAATAAATGCTTGAAAATGAGATGTATACCTTTTATTTTAGACGACGTTAAATAACTTTTTTCAAATAAATACGAAAGACATGAAACAGAAATTTCAGAAAAATATATTAGTAGAGTTAATCACAATCTTACTGTTACTGTATACTAAAATCGTCTGCGTTAAATTAAAAAAAAATTAATAAAATGAATGAAAAAGTTTCAGAGAAACAGATAATTTTGAATTTTAAGATGGCCTTAAAGTATTTCCTGTAAAAAAATTTATTCCGAAGTTACTGCAGAGAATTGCAAAATTTCTGTTAATTTATCATTAATTGAATGAGCAATTAAACTTTATACTTGGAGAAGTTTACGACATTCTTTCTTTTGTTCTAAAGAATAAATACGCAAAGTTTGATTGAAATTGGCTCAATCGTTGAGGAAGAAATGCAGAACATATATACATATATAAATACATAGACACAATGACTTTTATTTTTATCGGGATATGTAAAAACCATCATAAAAAGTTTCCTGGACAATGATATTGATACAGCTTTATTTATTTATTTTCTTTAAAATGTAGATAGTCTCGATATTTTTGTCTTATCATCAGTATTTTTTCAGTTCTGCGTTTGAAATAAATGTTTATACTCCTTTATACGAGCATTGTGACGTAATAAAAAAATATATATAAAATACTCAGTAGTTATATTGTTATATTATTGATAAATGATGAAGCTACTGTATTAAATGTTATATTGAAATAACTGTTTTTAAATAAACTCAGAAAATTGTATTTCTGTACTGTATGTTGTGATTTTTCCTGCATTAAAAGATCTTTTAATGAATGAAGTGTAACATTTTGCTTTGTGGTATTGTACTAGGAAAATCAAAATTCAAATTTACATTTATATAGATTTATATTTATACAGTATACTATTACTAAATATCATGCATTATCGTATTTTAAAATTTCAATTTATAAAACATATTTCAGAATAAAAATTCAAAATTCATAATGTAAATTTCCAAAATCTACTTTATCTTTTCAGAAATTTATAAATTTTTAAGGAGGCCTGTCCCCCCCCCTTTTCTCAGTTTTCAACCACAATGATCAAATCACATATTTTTGATTATATATCTTGCTCAAAATAAATGCGTTTTCATAGAGCATTTCAGATTTGTCTTAAACCTTTTAAAAACCTTATTATAATCCAAATTAGAAAGTGATGCCTTTGGAAATAATTAATTCCTATAAAAATAATACAAAATTCAAGCATAAAACAGAACTAATATATTTTCTTTTAAAGTTAGTATTTTAACCACTTACTTTTGTGCATCTAGATTTTAAATTTTTTAGTAATTGAAGCCATTAGTGATAATAAATATTAAATTAATGTTCATTAAAATGATTCCAGAAGATTCAAAGCAACAAAATTGAAATTGTAGTTCATGTAAAATTAATTAAAAAATTCAAAACACTATTTTATTAGTGTAAAATAGAAATTATTCTTTTATTAAAAATTTAGAAGTTAAGAAAAATCGTAAAAGAGTGAGGAACTGATAGAAATAGTAGTATTAATGAAATTTTACTGATGGCGATTTAATTGGTATTTATAATACCTTTTTATTTGAATTTTATTGGAATTTTCTTTTTTAAGATATTCATCGAGGCTGAATTTCTTTATCGTATTTTTTCTAAATCATACTTTTTGCACGAATTTATTTTGACGTCAATATTTTTGACAAAAAAAAAATTGTTTTCTACTTTTATTTAATATTTCTAACTTATGTAATATAATATTTTTAATAATACTAATACTACTACTAGCAAAAAATATGTTTCTAGTTTTTTTTATTTTAATTATTACTTGCATTCAATATATTTCAAAATTCATTATTGTAAATAGTATAGAATCTAAAAACCGACTGCTTTTTTCAAATTCTTTAGAAGATAATGCATGTCACATGGCATTAAAATTAAATTAAAATCACTCTACAAAAGCGTGATTAAATTTTTACAAATTCAAATACTGTATGTTCATCAGAAGTGCACAATTGTACGAAAGTTCAGAATTCAAATGTATCAAAAGGACAATTAAAGTGAATTACAGAATTGTATCTTTATAAACACGAAAATAAATCAAAATGATTAAAAGCGATTAAAAAACACTTATTTTTCTCGAATTTAAAAATTCTGAAGAAAATTCAAAATACTTACTGTGTCAAAATCGCAAGATCTAAGAACAAATTTCCATTTTTCAAACCAATCTTTCTTCTTTCCTTGCAAATTGTACTAAAGAAAGTTACAAGTTTTTATGCTTCCTAGTTTCGTTCAGTTTAAATTAGGTTGATTCAACCAAAATTGGAAAAGAAAAAAGATGTTCAACACTTTTCCAATGTTTTAATGAATTTTAGTGAAAAATATTTTATTTCAGGGTCTTAAAATTCTTGTGCGCCATGTATCTTTTGAAGTCTCTTTAATTCTGTTTGTAGAATACTCATACTAAAAGACTCTGAACAAATCATTTGCATTGTATTCAAATTACACCTTGAATATTCCTCGTGATTCCATAAGCATATAAATCAATTCCTGCATCCTCGTATTGTATTGTCCAAAATTTACAAAAAACACTTTTTTGATGAAATTTATAGTAACGAATAAGTGAGATATTCTGGATTCAACTGGTATCCATTTAATAAATGGATTATATTTATATTCATATTACGCAGAATCCACGTAATTCTGTATGTCCTCTACTTTAGAAAACAGAATATTAAATACATTGACATATCTTGCAATGTTATTGTAAAACATATCCTAATTCAATATTTTTTGTTCAATTTTAAATATGTGGACTGCCAAGCAGTAGAGAACTTGTGATTGTTAAAAAATTAGGCTTAAATAATAGGGAATAATAATTGGTCAAAATAGGTTTTTCAATCAACGTGCTTATTTTAAAACTTTTAATTACATTTAATGCATGCGTCTAAGATATATTGGGTTGATTTCACCTTAAGCGCATCAATTTCACCTTATCACCTTATCCTCTAATATGAAATATTCTTTAATATGAGAAATGGATAGCCAATTATTAAAATGACTGATTTTGGGTTGTGGCCATTACATATACTTCAATGTATGTTTTTTTTTTTTAGTTTAATTATAGTTTGCTTAAAGTACGAGTGTTTCTTCTAATACTAATTTAATGCTGGTTGGTATCTTTTTAACAGTGCTTTACCGATACTTTTTTACATATCTAAATATACTTAAATAAAAAATAAAAAAAATTTCCTTACATTTTGTTTATAAGTTTAGAATAGGCTACGGAATTCTATGTAAGACTGGACAAAAAATATTTACGCATGAGTTTTTGGATACGTTTAATTTTAATAACTATGTGCATTGATATAATTCTTTTAAAAATATGCTTTTACAGTATTCAGTTTACTAAAATTTGAATGAAAATTTCCTAAGGTTACTATAAAATTGAATCCTCTGACGGAAAAGAGAACGAATTATAGAGGATTAAGCCAAGTTAAGATCTTGTTTTAATCTGCATGTTACTTTAAAATCTAAAAAAGTATACATAATGAAACCAATATCCATTTCAAAAACAGTAGAATCCTTAAATCAATAATCATTAACATTTTATCGCAATTACTAATAAAAAAAGAAAGTTTTTTAAAAAAATGTAATTTTTTAATTTAAATTATTTTTATTCATTCCCACATGCCATATCTTAATCTCTCATCAATATTATTTATTCCATTTCCATTTTAAATTCTTGTTTCAGTGTTATTTCCTTTTTAAATTGTTTTTTTTTTCAATTTTATATTTATTTGAAACTTTTATTTTTATTTTTATTAACTTGTACAATTTATTAACCTATTATTAAAAACATTTATCCTGGTATTTCTTAAGATATTAGATAATATGCATACAAATAGTAGATATGTTAGGCTAAAGTTTACAGGTATTTTTGGTTATATATTGACTATAACATTTGACTATGAGAATAGAGAGGTTGTTATTGAAAAACTGGTAAAAATATTTCATAAGAGACGGAAATGAATCATTTTTTTTCCTTCTATTTCACCGGGTAAGAGAAATCTAAATGATCAAATTTTTATCGTAAATGAGACCAAATTTGGTGAAAGGAACAATTAATATAGTATATAATATGTTAGGCTTGTTAGTACAAGATGCGGCTATTAATAATCTACCTATTTTTACTTAAATGAATCATTTTGACTCATTTGACTCATTTTGACTCATGTACATCATGTTGATCAATAAATTTTATGAAAAAAAAATTAAATAAAATATCTATTTTTTTAATAAATTATGCAATTATGTAATTAATTTTGTAAATAAATTATAATGGGAAAACTTTACTGTAAATACTTTTCATTTAAATTATGCTTTTGAAATGCAATAACCTTTATACATCTTTATTGAATTAGCACAAATATTCTTACAACATTCTAACAACATTAACTGTTATCGAAATAAAAAATGTTAAACACAAGTAATTTCATTAATTAATAAGATTGAACATAATAATTTACTCATGAATTGCTTTTAAGATTTTGATAAGAAACTTATTTATGCAAAGCAGAAATATCATGTGTTAAAAAAAGTGGCAATAAAATTAATTTCTGAATCAATTATTATAAAAAAAATAGAAACGTAGCATTTGTATACATTTCATCTCTTAAAACATTTGTTGAAAACCAACAAATGTTTTAAAAGATACATTTAAGTGTTCTATATATGTTTCTAAGCATATAATTTTTGAAACAGAAGGCAGTTTCGAAGACAGTGAAGAGACTTTCGATTTTTTAACTCCGCTTTATTTTTTTTAAAGTATTTTTCGGTTTTTGTTCATGAATGAAACATTTTTAACAAATAAATCGTTTTTAATTTTTTGTTTATTTATATTGTAACCCAATAGAAATGGAGATTGATTCTTAAAAAGTATTTTTTGGTTTTTGTGCATGAATGGAACAGTTTTAACAAATAAATCGTTTTAAATTTTTTGTTTATTTATATTTTAACACAATAGAAATGGATTGTTTCTTAAAAAGCATTTTTCGGTTTTTGTGCATGGATGGAACAGTTTTAAGAAATAAGTTTGTTTTTAATTTTTTGTTTATTTATATTTTAACACAATAGATATGGATTGATTCTTAAAAAGCATTTTTCGGGGTTGTTTTGGCATAGATGGAACTGTCCTGACAAATAAATCATTTTGAATTTATTCGTTGAAACACTGGTTATTCACGAACTTTTTATGCGACATTTTTTAAATCGACAACCAAATATTGTTATTCGATATTGACACTCTAAATGTCTTAAAATATATATAACTACCTTTCAATTTAAATTTTGCTAATGGAATAAATAAAACCGAAAAAAAACTAAATTAAGCTTGAACAAAACTGATATTGAAGAATTTCCGAAATTATGTAAAAAGTACGAATTCTCAAATCCCTCATTCTCAATTCTAAAATTCATAATTGCATTGAAAATGGCGACTTTTATTTGCAGGTTTCATAAAAAAAAAAAAAAAAAAGGAATCTCATACTTTCATTTCTTTTTATTTGCTGTATTGGTTTTATATATCTTGATATATAAATGCTAATAAATAACTGTATTATGTAAAAATAAATAAAGAAAAAAATGTTGAAACATCAAAAACGAACAATGTGAAATAAATTTATGAATAAATAAATTTAATTAAAACATTTTCGAACAAACTTGCATTACTGTACCAATTTTTATTGAGAATATAATAGCAAAAACATATAATATAATAGTGAAAATATAATAGCAAAACTTATTTTATATCTTATTTATTCTTATTTATAATCAATGATTAAATAATAATTATGTTCGGTAATCAGTAAAAAAAAATGTACTACCATCGAAATTATACCATTGTACAAATTTCAATTCTCTTCAATATCAGGAAGTGAACGAAAAATTGATTGCGAAAGTGAAGTTTTATAAAGATGAAACTAATAAAGTTAAATAAAAAAATAGCTAAAAATAGAACGCAATTATTAAGCAAGATCGAGGATCGAAATTAAGAAAAAACCATGGTCTTTGATAGTTAATTTGAATAAGAGTTCCGAGTTCTAAATAATTCCAAAACGCACAAAAAATACGCACGCAGTTCTATTAACGAAATTGATCCGACAAAAAAATAGCTCTTTAATAATCATTCAAAATCTTTTGACGGATGACAAATGAATGTTTGAGAAGAATATTTTTCCCAAACTTGGCGTGATTCCAGTGGCGAAAAGATTGTAACTCAAAAGACTTCAAGTAAATTGTTGATGATCGATTGGGAAACGAGTTTCCAGGAAATTGAATTTTGTGTCAGATAATGAACTGAACGATTAGTTAGTTATCTGACACTGTATATCAGCACAGAATATTACAGTCTCATCACGAATTATTTGTCTATACAAACTGCGTTGAAAAAAATAAAATACTATTTGAAATTGCTTTTTCTATCGATTAACAATTCTTATAATATTGAAATATGTGAAATCTTTTTACTCAAATACTTAATCAATAGGAATTGTCATTAATAAGGCTGTTTTTCCAATATCGACTTTAAATAAACGCAAAAAAAATTATTTTAAAAACAATTATTGGCAAAGGCAACGGCGTGATGTTTCGGAGTTCTGCGGTGTGAAAAGTGGTCACGAGCACCCCCACTTTATAATTTGGAATAGCAATTATAATTTGTAAGTTTGAAGGAATGATTAAGATTAATTGAAGCTAGTTTAGACGAGAGTATCAAACTCTAAAGTCATGAAATTTGGTATAATTATTAAGTTAATTGATATGATATAATTATTAATAGAAAAATAATATTTTGATTATTTATGGTGGATTATAGATCTTTAACGGATTTACGTTGCGCGTGCCTTCTACTATGGGGACTGATTTAATTAACTATTTTGATGAGTTATTTTTGAAAAAAAATCAGAAAATTTCGTAGCTATCAAAGGCAGAAACAGAAATAATTTTGAAAAAAACTTTAATCCACCAAATTGGCAACGGAGTTAGAAATTCTCTGTCTTTTCACAGATGGGAAATTTATGTAAATATTGTCTATTGCAGCCCTTTTTCTAGAGCTGGACACAGCAGGATCATATGCTGACAGTTGAAGTAATCGCGAATCTCAGGCAAATTTTTCAAGAACTTAATTGATGTTCTTTTAATAAATTCCAAAACAGGTTCAATGTGAAGGTCATCATGAAGTATGTTCCTTCTAATGTACCAGAGCGCATTAACAATCTTCATCTGATATGTGCAGGGGCACGTCTCAAACGACTTTCTACAGAATCACAATTGGATGGAATTAAAAATGCTTTACCTCTTGCAGTGGATGGAATTAAAACTGAAAATTTGTAACTCTCATTAAAAATAAGAAATAGGATGAATCAATGCTCAATCTTCACAAACACTGCAACTTGGATTGATTTTTTTTTTCCTTCTAAAATTCTTTGTCTTTAAATAATTAATTTGTTAATTTTCAGTGTCAGTAATTCTTCCGTGTCTTCTAAAATATCCAATAGCAGTTTAAATGTCCACATTTATCTGATGAATGCCTCGATTAAATTCCAAATATATAAAATATTAGTTAATAATAGTTATTGTTTTAATATTGTCGAAGCAAACAGTAAGACTTTGACTGTCAAACCAAACAGCAAGACTTTTATAGTGACTGTCAATGAAAACAGCAAGACTTTTGTCGTGACTGTCAATGAAAACAGCAAGACTTCTGTCTTGACTGTCAAAGCAAGCATCAAGTTTACAGGTACAAATTGTTTAATATTATATTACTCCGATTCTTAAATGAATTATAATTAAACAATAAAAACTTCTAAAAGTCCAGCAGCAATCTAATTGTTCACATCTGAAGAACGCCTCGATTATATTCCATATATATAAAATACTATTTTAAAATATTTCTAGTCTTAATACCATCAAAGAAAACAGCAAGACTGTCAATGAAAACAACAAGACTTTTGTTTTGACTGTCAAAGAAAACAGCAGGATTTTTGTCTTGACAACCAAAGCAAAGAGCAAGACTTTCGTCTTGACTGTCAAAGAAAATAGCAAGTTTACAGTTACAAATGACTCAATATTATAATTTTGATTTTTAAATGAAGTATAATTAAATAATAAAAACTTTGAAATATATATATATATATATATATAAAGTAAAAGACTTGCGTATTTATTCGAAGAACTTGCGTATTATTATATTATTTTTCACGGAAGTTGACTATGTGATTCTTCTGGTACTGCATGTAGCAGGTGGATAGCATATGACTCCTGTTATTACATGTTTAGACGTGTCACTTCGCTGACACCGATATTACAAAAACAATGCCACAGGAATGTAGGCAGCAATTTAAATGCAGTCGAGTATGTTGTACTTACATGGCGAATTGGACCATGGTTAAAAAGCGACAACAAAATCGTTATCTCTATCGAATTTTTTTAACGAAGTTGGCTCTTTGTGGTGAAGGTTTCTTCAAAAAATATAACAAAACATAGAGTTTGAATATTTTCATGTTTCAATTAATATGTTTATATTTCTTTTCAATTTGCTAATAAATTTTCTGTGTAACTTTCTCCTGCTGGAAGTTACTTATATTAAATAACTATAATTTTCTACAAATCTATTCACAGTTCTACGAAACTGACATAAAGTTCTGTTGAATCTGTGAAAGGTAAATATATCTATGTTCCCGCATGTTTTGAAATGTTTGAAAGTCGCTATGAGAGTGTATCGCCGGATTTTCTTAAGCGAAACTTTTGCAATTCCACAATAGTACATGTTATACAGGAAGGAATATCTAGTATTCCCGATCGATCACTCCCATCCTCCCTGAGGCACTCAGATAAAATCTGAATGACAGAACGCAGCAACAGCATACGCGAGCAGTATAGTTAAATCTTAACGGCCATCACCGGACACAGTACAACCCCTCCCGAAGGAGACACGTCATATCATCTGCAGAGAGTAACCAACTCCACTCTGTTTTTATACTCACTGGGACGGCAAGAACCAACCATCATGCCATACCCATCCCCATATCTGAGGTACCATCTGGAGAAAAAGAATATCTGGTTAAAATTTCAGATCGATATCCGTATTATTTTTCGAAGGTCTTGTCGAAAACTGACTACAAATATTTTTCTATTTGAATTCACTGAGCTAAAATAAAAACATTTATATTCTAATGAAGTTTTGCTATTTTATTCTAAGAAGTTGTATTTATTTCAGATGATTTCTATATAATCGTTATTTAGAAGAAAATTTTGAACGCATATTTTTCTCTAATCACCGATATCCTCGTGAACGATTTTGATGCTGTTCGAGCGACAAACGTCATAAGATTTTGCACCTCAGCCAGCAAATTTAACATACACGAAACATTTTAAACTAAAAAACACTTTTAAAATAGGATTTTTTTCGGGCAGATAGAAAAGTATTTATTGAAATTTTCCGATGTTCTTTGTTCCGAAAAATACTGTCATTTTAAATTTTTGCTTAATATTCACGCCTATGTAACACATACTTCAATAAAAATGAAAAAAAATTGCTCGAATTAAAAATATCCTTTTCAAAATCCATCACAAAGCCAAAGTGTTAAAGAAATTATTATAGCTTAAGCGAACTAAAGTTTATTCAAATGCTGGTATGCTTTCTTTCCTTCAATATAAATAATTCCTGAAAGATTTGGGAATTCCTAAAAGATTTAGGAATTTATCTTTCAACTTTCCATTACTTGTAACTATTTACATATCAAAAACTTTATTTTGTAGGCTATTAATTTATTAAATCTTTAGAATCTAAAACCCGTTAGTTTTAGATTCTGAAGATTTAATAAATGATCAAACTTAATACTCCTTGAGAATTCCGTTAATCCACATAAAATAATTCTTAAGAAAAATGGAACCAGGAAAACTGCAATTATTAATTCCAGAATGCGAGTCTTGGTTAGGGCAACCTTAATTTACCTTAACAGTCCTTAAGAATTCTTTTAATCCACATAAAAGAATTCTTAAGAAAAATAGAATCAGTCAGACTGCATTCATTAATTTCAGAAAGTAAGTCTTGCGTAGGGCAGAGTTCGCACACGGAATAAAATCTTTGACTAGAAAATTCCATGATGCTTTGAAATTCTTTGAAATGAATGCACAACTGTAATATAGGCATTCTTTTCTTTTCTTTTCTTTTTTTTTTTTTTTTGAAATTCATTTAAAAAAAACTTGCGATTTTATTTGGTTGTTTGAGTTTCGTTCATTTTGATAGATAATACCATAAATTTTCAGGAAGTCGGTATCTTTTGGAATTTCTCCTAACGCGGTGGGGGGGGGGGGGGTATTTACGGATCCGCTAATCTCACAAGGTAGGTAGGTACGTTAGAGTGCTCAAGCTATTAATCCCTAAATACAGCCAAATATGGCACTTATTATTTACAGCATATACTTCTTAAGAAGAAATTAATGTTAAATGAAGATTTATTCGTTTTGTTGAAATGATTTATTCGTTTTGTTGAAATGATTTATTCTTTTTTATAAAAATGAGAATTTCTCTTCTTTTTTTTCCCAGAAAAAAAAGAAATGACACAGGAAATAAAACCAGCACAGATACAATAGATCTTATACAAGATAGCAAATGAATGGGGAAAAGGCTCTAATTTCAAATAGGATACCCACAGTTGAAATTATTGCCGTTGGCGTCTGGCATTTACAGCGCCTTGATTGGGAAATATTCCTCGCTTTTTACCTACTTTACAATATTTTCACTCTCATGGCGACATGTTTAAATGTCGCAAATTTTTTTTTCGGCTTATATACGGGTTTTAAATTTTGTGTAAATGTTTGAATAAAAGAGCAATCATGGCTTATATATGGATCGCCTTATATTTGAAAATATACGGTAGTTAAATATAGCACGAAGCACAAAAACTTTTCTTTTTCATAAATTTACTGGGAAAGATTTCTCTTTTTCTTATTATCATATTAGTAGAAAGTTATTACTGTAAAAATTATGAAACCTTCAGATAAATTTCTAAAGAATTTCTAATGAATCATTTAAATTTCTTCTTAAAGAACTTTTCTTATTGATATTAATTAATTTAATTATTTTTGTTGATTGATTTTATTTTTTACATTGAAACTAAGTGCAGTTGAATAAAAAATGATAGAGATATAAAAATATTTTTAAATATTTAAAAAATATAAATACACTGGTGTGCAAAAATTAAGGACGAAGTCGAAAAATTAGCATATCAGCTGAACGAAGAGGCAGAGCGGACAGAAAGACCAATCAGGAGATTAAGTAAGGTGATGTACGGTAGTACATGCGCAGATATGCAGGTAGACGTAATGGGGGAGTGTCTGAGTAGTATAAAGCATGTTGTCGGTGTAAGATCAGTATTTCTGGCAAAGAGATTGCACGCCGTATAGCAGTTAAAACCACACCAAGTTGCTGCCTCAGCGAGAAATGGCGAATAATCAATCTGTTAGACGACATCTGGAAGCTTTTACCCGAGGTCGAATCATTGGGAAGTTGGAGGAAGGCCGCAGTGTGACAAGTGGGGCTGCAGAGTTCGGAATTGCTCACAGCATCGTTTCACGACTTTGGAGACAATTTCAAACTACAGGAA
>JAPMOR010028490.1:30901-52335 GCA_026543865.1 Argiope aurantia
ATGATAAACAATTTAATTTTCATTAGCATTTACCCTTTTTTAAAGAATTGATTGTTTTCCATAAGTCTGGAATATCAACTGCAGATTTGATAGCCTTTATTTATTAAATTTATTTAAATCAATGCGATTGTACAGGCCTATTCATGACTCTCAGCTTTGAAAATTACCTGTTGATGGTTAAAAAGTGAATTTCAAGTCTTTCCTTAATTTCATTTTACTCGGTTATTACAATTCCTTGGCCATAAACAATTTATTATTATGTTTGTTTACTTTTAATGAAAAATGTACGGAAAATGTTCGGAGCAATTGTTCAGTGAAATGTGTTATTATCAACACTTTAAAACTCGCGTATCATTTTGTCATCATTAACAGATTGACAGAAATCATTCAAAAATGTGATTAAACTAAATATTTGCAAATATCACAATTAGTTTTGCACCAATCTAATACTTTCTATATCTACAGCCTTGGAACTGAAAGGGATAAATGTTAAAACAGACAACAAAAATCTTACTATATTTATTTCCTTGATTTTTTCTGGTCTTTGGCTGCAATTTTTATATTATTTACTATATTAATTAAATTAGTCGTTCTATAAAACAGTTACATTTTTTATCGAATATAATGTTTGCCAGCTTATTTTCTTGAGTCTTCTTGTTTCTTCTGTTTGTTGCAGTATCCTGAGACGACAACTTTTCGACGATTCTATCTCACTAAGGGATGAGACGCGGAAGGATGAACGCATTTCTGGAACTCTTCGTCATTCTTTAAACTTGATTCCCTCCCTATTCGACATTTTTTCGTTCATTTTTTTTTCACGTTATGTGAGTATCGTGTTGTTTCTGACCTTATTTTTTTTTTAATTTAGTCAGCGAATTATCCGAATGTACTTTATTGTTAAATATAAACATCTTCTACTTTCATCTTTCATCTCACCCTTATTTTGACGAATTAAATCCATCCTAACGCATGGGCAAAAGCGCGGAGGGTTTTAGAATCTGTTGACAAACAATAAATATATTTATTTGCCAAATGTAGTTAAGGAATACTTTATTTGAACCACCTAAATATTTTTTAATGTGCTCTGATATAAAAAAAAATGTTAATTTTAAAAAAGTAGCAATATTTTAAGCAGTTTATTTGCTTTCAGAAAAATATAATTACATTTTTAAGAAATGTACTGATTACAGCATTAATAAAAAATAGAATATAAAATTCTGTTATCGGTCCTATTACAGAAACCGGTTTCCCAAATAATTAAAGTAATGCTATGCTTCGACACTGTAATTCACTGCATTATACAATGTATGAACTTGCATATCACATTTAATGCATTAATTCATTTTATCTTCCTTTTGTTCCTTTTAAATCAATGTCAATCCTTGATGCGGTTTTTATTTCCCTTTTCATGATCCAATTCCAATTTATGAGAAATATTATTAACATCGGAGTTATTCCAATTCAAACACTAAATTGGAATAACACAGTGAATATTCCACTGAAAAACTTTTATTAAAAAATATTCATTTAACAATATCTTTCAACTATTTCACTAATTTGAAATTTTCTGAGAATAAAATAACGTATTTGGCAATTTACTTTAAAATGGAATAAGAACTGTTATTCTTCCATAGAAATATTTAATTGGTGATATTTAAATGCAAACTGCAGCTGCGTAATTATGTTCGTGTTAAAAGATTATTCAACAAGCCACATTTAAATCGTTGAGCCATAAGTCAAAATCAAAATGTTTAATAGAATTTAATTTATAAAATAAATATCTGATATAGGTGTCGATCTAAATAAGGCGGACCTCTTTTATACCTTTCGAAACTAATATAACACAAAAGTTTCACGTTTAATTTTTGAAATAATAATCAAATTCTAATTATTTTGATATGAAACATTAAAAAAATTCTTATATTAAAGATTCTATTTTTCTCACTTCTTTCAAATTTAAATATAATTGCTGAATTTTTCCAGCATATTTGTTTTGATATTGGCCTTGAAAACTTTAAAGAAGCTGAATTATACTGGTAAATAATAAAAATCTCCAATTGTAGAATTAGCATTATTTTTTAAGTTAAAAGTTATTGAATGGCATTTCTTAAATTTAAAAGATATTGAATAATATGATTTTCAGAGATAAAAAGCATTGATTTAATTCAGTTAAAGAGATATTTTGAAGCAAAATTAAGGCTTCTTTAAGAAGGGCGTCGCAATTTTGAACTGTAGTCAGATGTTGGTGGCATCTGACCTTGCATCTTCTTTTCCAAACTTCTACATCATATTGAAAGAAAGAACTTGGAAATTTCTTATCCAACAAATAAGATCTTACACCCTGGTCGAAGCTTTGCAATTCAAATTGTTCAGATTGATATTCATTGATAAGAGTTCATAGATAAGTATTTCATTCATCAGATTCATTTCATTAAAAAGAATTTAATTCATTTTAAACTATGAACATTTCATGTATCTCCGGTGAATGCCAAACCACACACACACACACACAAAATTGCATTAGTGGTGCGATGTTTTATGATTTCAAAATATAGGAATTTCTGTATGTAATAGATAAGAAATCTCTTGAAGAGGCTTAGGCAATGAACAGAAATTTAACACTGAAAGGAGATTTTAAAAAAGTAGTCACCATAGATATTGGGAATTTGTTAAATATTTTTTCCTTTTATGCTTATAAATCATCTGCATCTTCTAGATTAATTTCATGATTTTTATAATTTCCTTTTAATTGTACTATTTGTATCTCATGCTTCAAAATTATCTCTTGTTTTAAAAAAATGCAAGAGTTGGAACGATATAAAAACTCATTGGTTGTTTTTTATATTTATTATCTAATCTGCTTCCATAGAAATACGAAAATCAGGCAACAAACAATGTACATTACTTTTGTTTTAAAAATCTAATTTTAAAAAAAAAGAACTTTCATTATTTAGCTTATTATTCAGTATAAAAATGAATAAATACCTAAATTTCAGTTTATAAAAATAACGGTTCCTTTTTTTATTTATACCATGAACAATTATTATATGTTTTTACAATTACAAGATAAATTTTGAAGATAGTTAATATCTTTTCTAGAGCTCTATTCAATCGTAATTAGTCATTTTAAGTTTTTAAATGTATTCAGGAAAACAAAAAAATGTTGGACAGGTCATTGCATTTTTTTTAACTAGAATGTTTTTTCATTATTTTTAGTACAAGAGAAATCTATCGTACTTTACAAAACAATTATATTAATGATGACAATTAATTTATGTTACTTTAATTTAAATCAGTTTTCATCAAGTATTATTACTGCCATAAAATACATGTAGTTGGTTTTTCAGAAGATTGCTTTAAATTATTAAAGTTGGAAACAAATTATAGGAATAAATTGAGTAAATTTTATTTCGATTCATAACTCGATTCTTCAGACTGAAAAAACCTGTGTTCTGGAAAGTAGGCAAGATTATTAATGAAACGGGAAAACTCTTCAAGTACCATATTTCCCGAACGCAGAATCTAGCAATAAAAAAGCAATATGGTTATTTTTTGAAAATATTTGCATTAGTAGCCCTGTCCCCCAAAATAAGCATTAATTAAGAACAACAGCCGTATGAAGTGGTTCAAAAATGGCGAGAGAACGATAACTTAAGTCAACAGGTGGATGAAAGAAATGCTCAAAAGCGTAAATGCAGATCAGTTTGTCGACAAGTTTCCAATCAATTTCATGAGTTGGAAGACATCATCAGTGAAACGAATGCTAATAGATGACTGGAGTGTTTTGAAACTCCCATAGCTGATATTCAAGCAATTGCCCTTGTAAAGACACCACAATTAGTCATACAGCCAGATGAATTTAAAACATCCTAGCACAGGATGGTCATCAGCGATATGAATCATCTCTGACATGATCGACAACAAAGTTTTTAAGCTAAAAGATTTAAAAGTGATTAAACGTGCATTTGTATTTATGCCTTTTGTTGAAGGCATCCATTTCTTTAAAAACCTGCCTCCGAACATATAAAATTGCTATTTTTATAAGTTCAAGAGTCACACACGACAGTTGATCAGCTTTATAACGATGTTCCAGAAGACAATATAATTGTGAATAAATGCAAATTCTTGGGTGGGAACATTTAGCAAATAAACGGAATTCTTTTGCTTAAATAAATACAAACTTTGCAAGAAAAAATAAGATGTCTTCTGTATATAAGTCCTAATGCGTCTTTTGGAATAGAAATTAAAACAAGAATGAATTTTATTTCCAGGGAATTAAGTATATAGCATACAGAATGCCATTGACCGAGCTATCTGAAAATAGCCATACTTTCAAAGAGTATAAGAAGATATGAAAACTGAAATTTGGTACTATATTTTAAAGTGAAGGATAAATCAAGATAACTTCTCACCAAATTTAACAGAGACTCTTCATCGCCAACGTATGTCTGTATGCATAGAAAAAAAAGAAATTAGCCTTTATTTAGATATATCAAAAGAAGTTATATCCATCTCTGCCTTGAAGAAGTTGATTGAATTCTTTGGCATCAGATATATATCTACACACAACTAGAGATAGTTTTACAAATTTTTGCATTCTAAATTTATTTTTGAAGTATATATTGCGTAAAAAATGACAATTATATTTGTTGGTACGAAAATACAATGCTTCATAAAATTGTTTGTAATTCGAAAGTATGAAAAAAACAAAAAACATTGAAAGTCAATGCCTTCATTTCTAAAGTATGCATTGAGCATTGTTTAGGTAATACTTAAGATATGTTATTTTCTTGATGGAACCACTTTCAAACTGATTGCCCAGTATTAGACATACTGACCATTATTAAAAGATACAGAAATCTTTATTTGTCTCAGTATTTAATAGATTATTAAAAATCTGCTATATGCTGCTTGCGCGAGCGAGTGAAAAAAAATTTTTTTTTTCGTTTCCTATTTTACAAAAGTAATGAATTTTCTATTGTATTACAAGCCATTATAAAATAATTGTCTAAAATAATTTATTATCTTCTTGATAGAAAATAATTATATAATCTGAGAGTGAGATTATACTATATAATTAACTTTCATTTCTTCAATAATTCATCCAATCAATAAAGTGTGCCAAAAATTATCATGCCATTTACAAATAAAATAATTTTAAGAAGACAAATAAATTTAAATAAAAGTATTTGACATTAATTTATTCATCGCACTTAAAAAATCTACGGAGCAGCTGTCAAAACACCGTTTGCTATTCGTGCCAAAACTAATAAAACTTTTTTCGATTCGTACTGTTCAACAGTGATGAATTTTCCATTGTATTACAAGCTATTATTTCATTTCACTTTTTCTTTTTGTAGGAATGTAATATCGTAAATGTTTTTTTACTCATTGAATCGTAGTTCTGAACTTACTGAATAGAGTTCTGAAATTAATAACCATTAAATATTCTTCATGGCAATGCAATGTTTAATATTTAGAGAGCCAAGTTTAATTTTGGTTCCGTATGAGAGGTGTTACGTGGCAGGGAATCAGAGAAAAATTGTATAATGGGTTAAGTAATAATTTAAAAAATGAATTATCATGTATATTAAAGACTAAAGGTACAAAAAAAAGAAATGTTTTTTAAATAAAATTTTTATTAATGTGTTTATAAGTTGAAAGAAATGCAAGAAAAATCTGTAGGTCAAACTGTCTGTATGAAAACAAAAATCATAAAAACAGGAAGTACTAAAGCAATGCATTATGAAAATAAAACCACAAAGTATATCATAAAAAAGATAATTCTTAATCATTCATTAATAATTAAAATATATAATAAAAACTCTTCACATGTTGAAGCTTTTTTTTTTTTTTTTGTTTAACCTAGATTTTTTACAGCAAAAATGTTTTTTTTTTCATAATAATCAAAACGAGTAACTAAAGAGATTTCTTTAATTTTTATTTTAAGCTATGATATACTAGTAATACGGAATTTGGAATTAGACTGGAATTTACTGCAAAAAAATATTGAAACTTCACTTCAATTTTAATTAATTAAAAAAATTACTTCGAGACCAAAATTGCAAGTTTGCTATTGCTATGCCAAGTTTGATAGCCCTACTTCAAGCGATCTGGTCTGTGAAGAGTCAACATACCCACATATCCATCCTTATTATTAGTAGAGAATTATAAAGTATAATTTATTATAAAATATGAAATCGAAAAATTATCTTTTTTGACTTATATTAAACATCTTATCAATTAAAAACTTCGAAAAATAAAAATGAAAGGATAAAAATAAAATATGTATTTTCCAATAATTTTATATTTAAAGTAATAATGAATGTTCAAAAAATAACTTTATATCTTAATTACTTCTTTTGAATAAATTGAGGCAATTATTGTTTGAAAATTATACGTTTCGTGTATCTATGAAATACATAACAATGTAAACGAGAAATACTGGATATTTATCAACACCATGAAGCTACTACTATTGTAACCATCAGATGGCTCATTCATTTTGACAAAAATTTTCTAAATCAATAAATTCCGTTCTTAAATACAGAAGAATCTTATTTATAGTTAGTTATGACTCTGTTAGTGGGTTGATTTTTTTGTTTAAAAATTTTTTCACCTGAAATTCAAGTTATTGTTTACAGTTTAAAATTATCCTAACTGTGACCAGCATAGCATTTTTTGGAAATTTATTTATTGAAAAAATTATATAAATGAGAAATACATGATAAAAATTGAGTTTTAGAAACATCGCATGATATTTATAGTCTGTACAGTACCTAATAATATCTTTTGAAAATAGAAGAAAAAAAAATGTCTTGTTAAAAAAATTATTTTGTTTTAAAAATTAAATTTTTGGGTTTATTTTGAAAAGGAAACCCAGCAATATATAATATTTAAATGCTTTGTTATAGTTTTTTAAAATATAACTGATAAAACTCAATATGCAATAATATATTTTTTACCTAAGTCAATGTTGCTATTCATAGACGACAAGCCTTATATTTGATTACAAAGTAGTAAACAATCATCTAGATATATGAGAACACTCCTGTGAAGATCTTTTTTGTCATCATGTCAGCATAAATATTTATGAAAACTTGATTGATTAGGTGTGGACGATGTAGCATTTAATAAAAGAATCATCATGAAAAAAACAAGCTTTATCATGACTTATTATGAAGACTTACGCATTCTCATGAAATATTAAACACTGTAGACGAGAGACAAGCCCTTCTTTGTCTTTAGTCAAATTTTATGTCTCTGAAAGATACCTGTGTGCTCGGCAACGACTTTTGCCCTGCATAAGAAATTTGAATGTAAAATAGATTATTATAATTACCTGCTGAGGCGCAATTATATCTGGAGGGAAATAGGTGAGATGTCATTGATTTCACCAGAAGAGGGATACACAACAAAATACCTGCTGTCCACATGGTCACTATGACGACTATTTGTTTCTTGATGGTTAAATAACTTTGAAAACGAAATGGCTGCCATACAGACACCATGCCCTCTGCACACATGAGACAAACAGAAAAAGTTACTTCCAGCGTCACAAGTTGTACCATAAAAGAGCTGAAGGCGCAACCTACAGCCCCAAGCTTCCAAGTATCCATGGACACATAGATGATTGCAACAATCATGTTCCAAAGGCTCTCCAGCAGAAACACCGCACACAAGTTTGAAAAGAGCATGTTAAAAGGAACTCTTCTCAATGTGTAACTTGATGCAATAGTGACAAGAAGGAATAGATTGGTTACAAAAGAAATCAGGAAGACAATCACCAATAAAACTATTTCCAATATCTCTAATGCAGGATCCGTTTTTGTGTCTCCTGTGTACGTTCCATTATAAAGAATCACAACGGTCACTTGAACAGTTTTTGAGTCGTTTTTCGGTACGTCCTCTTTTGTTGCCATTTCAACCAGAGAGCACTAAATGATCTTTGAGCTTGAATGACCGTCTCGTTATGATTCTGTTGTACT
The DNA here is from genome assembly GCA_026543865.1 of Argiope aurantia. Taxonomy (NCBI): domain Eukaryota; kingdom Metazoa; phylum Arthropoda; class Arachnida; order Araneae; family Araneidae; genus Argiope; species Argiope aurantia. The sequence goes on from JAPMOR010028490.1 coordinate 38,890, forward strand.
AGAGAGCTGCCTGCTACTCACCTCTAGTACCTCAGCGACACCTGTGGCTACGAGTGACGTTTCTAATCGATGCAATGCCTCTCGAACGCTGTTCTTTCACTCGGTATAAACAAGCAACACGGATTGATTGTACATAGTTAATGGACTATGGAAGTGCCTCTGAGACTAGCGGTGTAACTTTTATATCCGCATAAAATCACAGACTTTCATTTCGTAGCGATAACAATGGGAAGATGATTTAAGATTTCCATAAATTTCCTCGATACGATCAAAGGATTGCCGGGGTTGAAATTCTTCCCTAAGACAACGACTTCAGATTTAAGTTAATAAACGATTCGTTTTGAAAATTTTGCGAAAAAGTAGCGTTAAATGCCGAAATTCTAGATATTCTCCGGATCTTAAAAAATAGCTCGCATTACTTTTAAAAACTTTCGTCCGTTTGTATGCTAATAAATGCCGTATCTGTGTAGAATACAAAGGAGTGCAGAAGGTACATAATTCTACCAAATTTATTTTGTTACGGCTTACCTTCTCTTGAAACACATACAAAATTATAATATCAAGTAAAAGAAAAAACTTTATGTTTCGAAACGTATTCAGGCAGATGACCATATAAGAAAGAATACTAATCGTAACTCTTATCGTATGAAACTGCTTGGATGTCTGTCTAAAATGACACTTTTAAACCACAAGTATGAGGAATTTATTGAATAGTTTATCAGATTAATGTCACACTTTCCAATATATAAATATATTAAATGCATTGAATTGCATTGAATTCAAATTTAATTATTACACTTGACTGAGCAACTATTTATAATTTTTAAAATTCATTTCATTCGAAAAGTGAAATTTCCGTTAGGAGTGACATCAAGTAAAAATTTTATTTCAGGTTGTTGAGATATCAAAATTAAAAAAAAACAACCGTAGACTAATAAAAGGAATTAAACAAAACATTACGAATTATGATATTAAACGTATTATGTTATTAATGTTAAACGAATTATGTTATTAAACGTATTATGTTATTAATGTTAAACGAATTATGTTATTAAACGTATTATGTTATTGATGTTAAACGAATTATGTTAATAAACATATTATATTATTAATGTTAATAATATAATATGTTTATTAACATTATATATTATTAACATTATATATTATTAAGCACATACATAAAAACGTTTATGTTATTAAACGTTTTTACGTATGTGCTTTCAGATTCAAAACTATTTACTTTATCATTCATAGAATGCTGAATTTGAAAGTCTTAAACCAATTTTGAATCTCTTGAGATTAAAATTCGATACTTCTATTGTTTATCCATCACCTTAGTAATTAAAATAAATAAAATTAGATCCATGTAATAAATAATCTGTATGTTTAATTTGATTTTCGATTATAGTTTAAGTTTATACTTGGTTAGAAAGTATAAGCCTATATATAATAATAAAATTTGATATAACAAAAACTAATTTGACATTATTTGTATACAATGAATGTTTTTCAACTCCAAATTATATTTTGTCAATTAATAATGCCTCTGAAAATTTCCTTGGATTCTGCAAACTTTAGACGTAAATGAAATTTCAAAATACTGAAATAAAAACAAATTCCATTTTTAAGTATTCGGAACTAAGAATTTTATTTATTTAGATTTGAATCAAAGTGGGGCTGCTTTTTATTAATTATGAAAATTTCAATGATCATTAAACCTTCTATCTTCTTTTAGAAGTTACATTTTTTATGCGCTTTGACCGAATTTAAAGACAGTTCATTTGACATTACAACATAAATTAGCCCAATCAAAACATTTTAACAAGTAGCTGAAATTCCTTCAAAATCTCTGAAAAGGTTACACTTTAATTCCTTAAGCCTGGAGCTTACTTATTCTTAACAGATACTGCAAGATGTAGAAAATGTGTCTTAATTAGTTTTACTATTTGTTTCTACAACTAGCCGTCTGTGGTCACCGGCTTGTTCACCCAGATTATTGATCTTTTAGGCTTTTAAACTATTAGTATGGATTAGGTTTTAGTTATATTAACGTCCCGTTTGAAGCAACACTAGGGCTATTTTGGGACGGACCTCGTAATTTTGAACCGCGGTCAGATGGCAAGGACGACACCTGAGCTGGCACCCCCCTCTCCACACCACACCACACTAGCGGGAGGACGTTTGGTCAGGACGGATTTAACGTGCAACAGACCCCCTTACATGACGGTTCTTCGGTGGAATCGGGACTCGAACCTGAAACCCTCCGGTTCCGAATCCGAGACCTTACCACCAGGCCACCGCGGCCCTCTATTAGTATGGAAGGATTTTTTTAATTTTCACCTTGTTATATGATAAAACTGAAAACATAAATTTAATTGTATCAATACGCTGCAATTTGCTCCCTGTGCAAATTAATAAGTTTATGAACTATGAATCAAATCGTAGTGAAAATCCTACTTCGGAGTAAAGGCATTAGAAAAGCAATTTTTATATCTTAATTTCAGCACTGATAAAAGCAGGTGACTAAATGTTTTACTGAATGAGTTTGAATTTCAGCACAGCATTAAAGAAAATTGCTCTAGACGGTGTATTAAATTAAATTTAAAAAAACATTAAAAATGAAGAAAAAAAATTCGTAAGGAAATGAAACTGACATCATTAAATAAATAACTTTATGAATGTTAAGATAATGCAAAAATATCTTTTATGAAATAATAGTTTAGGAGGGTATGAACATCAATTTCCGATTACCACTCTGACATCAGCTAAACTTATTTTCGCGCTTGATTAAATCTTCCATTTAAAACCTATATATTGACACTTTCTTTTGGATTCTTTTATATCTTATTTCCTCTCACTGAATGAAGTATCGGTGATAAGGTGCTCCCTCCTTCTAGAATTTCTAATAATACTTTGTTGTTCTATTAACTAGCTGAGCGAAGTGTTGAATTAGTACGTCCGTAAAAACTTCCAGTGAAGCAATCGGAAACGTTCGTAAAGCAATTTGTTTGACTGTTGCCATTTACCAATAAGTAATAAGATCTTTGTGCCACATGCGTTATCATTTTATATACATAGATAAACAATACATTAATTTCTAAAAATACAAAAATAAAAAATAGTTTTTGCATAGCTATATATAATCCATTAACTAATTGTTTTAGGAGCCTGTATGCACCTTCACCCCCAAAAGTCCTTATGGATTGATAAAAAAAAAAGGGTTAATTATAAAAATACTTATTTAAAACATTTTCCCTCGAATTATTAATAAATTATCAGACAAATATTTAATGAACGCTCTACGCTGCCAATATCGTAAGGTAACAGTTCTAACCGTGAAAAGAATACTGATGAAATTAATTAACATCTTGCAAATTCATCAATATATTGAAGTTTGAAATATTTTTTTCAAAAAGAAATTGTATTAAGAAGAAAGAATATTCTTTATTCATTTGGAAAAATGTTTCAGTTTTTAGTTATGTTAACGTCCCGTTTTAACGAAACAATAGGGCTGTTTTGGGACGGACCTTGTAATTTTGAACTGAGGTCAGATGGCGAAGGCGACACCTGAGTTTGTCTGTTAATCTGTTTGTTTGTGAACATGATAATTCAAAAATGCTTTGATGCTTTGATCTAGACTGATGACATTTGGACATACGACTAAATTTACAGATTTCTGTCAAATTCTGAATGAAATCCATTCCCAGAAAATGTCAGTTTGACTGTTTAAGTACAAGTGAAATCGATATCTATAAAACACAAAGCTCTAGGTAAATAAAATTTGGTATATATATCTAATATTTAAAATGTAGATGCTTAACCAAATTTTGAACCAAATCAGTCAAACGGCTGACCGTCTATTGATATGTACTTTCGCATGCATTTAAAAGCTATCACTCATAAATGATCGACTTAAATCAATGCAATTCGATATGTTATTTTGTGACTACAATTGTATGTTGCGACAAATTTTGGTGTTAATAGGTCGGGCAAAAATACATATTATCACGATAGATTCAGTAAAATTGCTGGACTCACGTCACGATAGATTCAGAAAAAATGGTAGGCTCACGTCACAATAGAATCAGTAAAAATGCTAGACTCACGTCACGATAGATTCATTAAAAATGGTAGGTTCACGTCACGATAGATTCAGTAAAAATGCTAGACTCACGTCATGATAGATTCAGTAAAAATGCTAGATTCAAGTCACGATAGATTCAGTAAAAATGGTAGGCTCACGTCACGATAGATACAGTAAAAATGCTAGACTCTCGTCATGACAGATTCAGTAAAAATGCTAAACTCAGGCCATATTTCGTAATTATCTTTCACCAATGACTTGCAGAATAGTTGCGACCTTACGGAAGGTCCACAGTTTTATGCAGGCGAAGGAGGATAAAAAAGTATTGGATAGTACGCGAGAAAGTTTTGGGGAAACCCTTTCCGCTGGTTTATTTTCTGTTATGCTGATCACACAATCTTTGTTAAGAAGTAAGAATAATATCGCGCAATCTAAGAACGATGTACTACAATCAAAAAGTATCACATAGTCTGGAGTAACTAGGTATCGGATATATTATTGATGGAATCAAAATGAATGCAAAGTTATAAATAAAGAAGACAAAAGAAAGTGGTCTAATTCGCTCATTTTAAGATATAAAATAACACGCGCGGCTACTCAAAATGAGGACAGCAAATTTAATTAATTTTGGGAATGGGAACGCTCATGAAGTAACACTCATGCGTTTCATGCGAATATCCATGAGTAACGGATCTTTTCAAAAATAAATAACTATGGTTACATTTGAAGAAAAAGAAAAAAACAGTGGGAGTATCTCCCCAAAATTTTCTTTCATACTCATTAATAAAGGTGTTATCCTAACGAACGGTTGGCATGGCATTGATGTGCAATTGTTATGCCATATTAATCCTGGCGTGAATTTAGCATTTTTGCTGAATCAATCACGAGATCTTTGGAGAACTTTTTTGGCGATTAATCCGTGAGATTCGATTAATATTATCCGAAAATCGAATTTGTGTTTTAGGCGACAATTTTAGTTTATTTTAAAAATATGACACATAATCACAAAATCATATACGAAATTTGATATTTTTAAGTTGTGGCGTTTTGGAGTTATCGTGATGACATGTTTCTGAAAGCACAGATCAGTAAAAGAACAATCCTTTGTTGGTTTGGTTCAAAATTCGATATGTGTCTACACTATAGATATTAAATTTGTGCGCCAAATTTTATCCATCTAGCTCTTTTCCTTTTATTGTTATCGGGTTAAACTAAATTCGGACAGCTGGACAGACAGACTTCCTCTGGTCGGATATTGCTCAAAATGTAAAGAAGGCTACAATTTTGGTGTAAGATCGTATGCCAAATTTCATCCGTCTAGCTCAAAGTGTTGTAAGTTATTTTTGTCACAGACAGATGGACAAACAAACAGAAATAATGCCAAAAATGTGCTTTTCGAGCTCATTGAAGTCTAAAATTTGGATATTCGTCAAAACCTCCAATTTAAATTTTTAAATAATTAAATACTATCGCTATATTTCGTATACGAGAGAGTAAAAACAATATATAAGGAATTTCTACTAAATAATATACATGGTTTTCAAAATATTTCCTACATGCAGATATTTTTCATTAAATTCTGGTAATATCGGATTCGGAAATCAAACTACATTATTATATTGAAAATATATTAATAAATGACATACTACACTGGAAACACATTAATAAAAGGAACTAAGAAACTAATTCGGCAATACAAATGCGAATAATCGTGAACTTCACCAGAAACAGCAGCCTCCTCTCCAAAATTACACTTCTCACCAGCTTCAGGATATTCGGCCTTCAACGTCAGATGTAGCGTACACCATGATGATTCTTAGCATGGAAGCGGGAAACAAACCCGCGATCAGTGAATTAAGAAATAGAGACTTTGCTATGAGACCACAGTAGCCTAACGCCCTTCTTAGCGTCTTCCGGTTATATTTAATAAATCCTGCAATGAAAAATTTATTCTATACAAAATAAATCAATGTGATTGTTCAAGTATTTACTTTCTAGTATACAAAACATTGAGAAAGTATTATAATTTTCAAAACAAAAAAACAAAAACAAAAAATTCAAACTTGAAACTTTGTCGAATTTCCACATTTCTTACTTTTTTAGAAATACGTCTGTATACGACTGGTCCGCCATTTGTTTGTACATGAACATAATAAATCAAAAACACTTTGAATTAGACTGATAAAATTGGGTATATGGACTTTAGAAAAAATAGGTAGATGCGTACCAAATTTTGAACGAAATCCATTCAGTGGAATTCTGACTGGTTGAATGTTCCATTAAAAATGAGTTTTATAACTCCAAAATGCAAACGCTAGGTAAATAAAATTTGGTAGACAAGCGTAGCCACTAAAATATAAATTCTTTTCACATTTTGGACCAGATCTAACCAAAGGTTGACCGTCAGTCAACCTGTACTTTCTCATCCATGCAAACGCAATGACTGAATGAAATTCGGTATTTTGTCTTATGACTACAGCTGTAGTTCCATGCAGAATTCACGTCAATGATCTGTATTTCGTAACACTAGTTACGATGTGTCCCCCAATGCCAAGCAAGGTATTCTCAGCCTTACATAAGGGCGACAGTTTTATGTGCGGGGGGGTGAGAGACAAGATATTTATTTGAGAACGTTTCGGGGGGGGGACCAATCCCGCGGTTTTAACGCATAATACTGAACTTTTTTCCTTTACATTTTAGAAAACATCTGTTCTTGATTATACAGTCAAGATGTTTAGATATTATCAGAGTTCTAGTAAAAACCTTACTGAAAATTCTTGATTGGAAAAATAAGAAAAGATTTACTTGCAAAGGCTTTTGATGACTCAGTTAATCGATTCGATTGATTATCATGATATCCAGCAACAATTTGCTGCACTGTCATCTCACATCTCGTGGAATTATTTGTGATGCTAAGTACGCGTTGTTTTCATTTTGCACAAATCTTCTAGATAAAAAAGTGAGCCAATTTCTCAATTTCTCTGCTTTAGACTACTACAGAGGAAAAAAAAAAAAAAAGTCTTTTACGTAAACTTTTTGTTATTGTTATTGTTTAGGTTTTTCTTTAATTTCAGCTTAATAATTTTTAAATAGAAGAATTTTTAAGCGGTCATCAAATTCTGCATTGTGTTGTTTTATGCGTAAAGGTTTTTTTTAATAAACTGGTGTACATATTTATTAAATAACTTGAAAGGAATAAAAATACTCTAATGAATAATTTAAGCACAATTGTTTAAATCTAAATTTAAGAAATTTCAATACAATTTCGATCACGCGTTAGGAAATTTTGGCATTAAGGTTATAAATTCCAAATTATTTTGTCTCCCGTACTTTATTGAAAAATAATACAATGCATTTTGAACCTGCTATTGTGCGTCATTAGTATGAATAAATCACTTCCCGTGACATTAAACATTTAACTATTTAATCGGTATCGTATCTGACATTTATTTAACCTGGCAACTGTAGGTAATATATAGAATTAAGACATGATATAAATACGTGTCATTATGTTTGAAAGATGTTTTGGTTCGGTACTGGTCTCAGGTCCTGTAATGATCGTTTATGTATTTATAAGTTTCCCCCGTCATATCTGTAAATAGTTCCTCATGTGTTCAATTTTATTTCCTCTTAATAAATTGTGTTTAAATTAAACCTTTCCTTTTGTCGGACCCAATCTTTGGAGACTTTTTATTTGTCATCATTTCCACTCCAATAATCTAATATCAAATGGCTGAATTCCCAGCCATTTTATAAGATATCATTGTATCAGTTTATGTTTTGCTCTAATTTCAGCTTAATAATTTTTAAGTAGAAGAATTTTTAAGTGGTCATCAAATTCTGCATTGTGTTGTTTTAGGCGTAAAGGTTTTTTTAATAAACTGGTGTACATATTTATTAAATAACTTGAAAGGAATAAAAATACTCTAATGAATAATTTAAGCACAATTTGTTTAAATATAAATTTAAGAAATTTCAATACAATTTCGATCACGCGTATGCTAAATAATAATATCAATATGACTGAATTGAATTTATATAAAGGTGTCCCAAAATTAACTCAAAATTTGAATTTGCCACCATTTGTGCAGTAAAGTGTTGGCAACCCTATTAAAAAACCAATTCAACAGCTGATAGTAAAAATGGAGTGTTACACAATAGAACAACGTGTTTTCATTGTTGAACAATATTTCAAAAATAATGAAAGTCTCATGGCCACAGTCCGAAAATTTGAGAATTGGCCCCCTAGATTGTGGAATTTAATACCATTGGATTTCTTTTCATAGGGTTATTTGAAGTCAAATGTTTATATGCCAACAAACTCACAAGCAAGCGTGCTTTGAAGGAGGAAATTCAAAGCTTCATCAACGAAATTCACCCACATTTATGCAAAATAGTCATGGAAAATTTCGACAAAAATGTGCGTATGTGCCAGCAAAGTCGTGGAGGCCATTTTCCCTATGTGTTATTCCATACATAACTCTATACTGTGTACTTTACGATTCAATAAAAATATAATAATTTAAAGAGAAAAACTGTGTTTTTTATTTAATTCAAATTTTGCGTTAACACGTTGTTCTATTGTGTAACGCTCCATTTTTACTAACCCTAAACTATCTGCTATCAAATGGTTTTTGTTAATAGGGTTGCCAACATTTAACTGCCCGAATGGTGGCAAATTCAAATCTTGCTTTAATTTTGGGGCATCCTTTATAACAATAGGAACATAATTGATTATAATGGTAATAAGTATGGATATTGATTCATTAATCCAATGTATTTAACTGATAGGGTTCATCCTTTTGAATGAATTTCGTCAGGTATTTTTCTTTTTTATATAGTTCAAGGTCTTTAACTAGTTTTTGTTAATATTAAAGCATATAGCCTGAAAAGAAGTTGGGTCTCACGATGTGATGAAAAAAAATGTTAAAATCTTGGCTGCATTATGCGCAGATTTCAAATATTTACATCCAATGTTGTCCCAGCTTAAGTCGTCCAGTACCATTATTAATTCGAGAGTGGACTGATTTTATTAGTACATTTGAAACGTGATGTATTTATGAAGAGAAAACATTAGTAGCAGCAAAAGGAATAATCCATAACCCAAAATGTTTTCTTGTAACTTGAAGTATTTTAGATGAAGAAACGAGTAAATGATTGAAAAATTGTCAAGGGAGTCAACGGGTGTGAGATTTTGTAATGCAAGAACCTTGTATGGGTATTTTGCGTCAGTCATACTGTAATATTAATAACCGCTATTTTTTTTAAAATCATAGATCATGCAAGGTGATAAATAAAATTACGGATTAAAAACAGACTATTTTTTAAAACTGAAAAAAAATTACCCCTGGTAAAAAAGAATTTAAAATATTTGGAGACAAAAATTAAAAAACTAAACATATGCAAATTTAGTGACAAATAATAAAAACACAAAAATGTTAAAAACATGCTCAAAAACATAACACGATAAAAGAAACGAGGCATAACTTGTAAGCAAATCACATTAATAAAACTACCTTGATAGAAAATAATAAAAATAATATATTATTTTTAAAAAAAACAATTTGTTTCTGTAGCAAAATAAGTGAAATATTTTTTTATATATTTGTACTATTTCATTTCTGTATCTTATTTCTATATATTCTTTATTTTAATATATCTTAATTTTTAATAAATGTTGACGAATTTACTTAGTTTTTGATATTCATTGAGACTAAATTAACAAGTACTTTGTAATAAACTATAAAAAAGCACCTTGTTTCAAATGCATAAAAATTTTTATAACTTCCTTTTTCAATCATTTTACGTGGCCGCTAAACGCGTGTTCCTAATGTTGACCAACGATTGACTCTAACTGAAAATATTATCAAAGATTTGAAAATAATGTTTCAGTGCCTTAAAGTATTATATTTTAATTAAGTAAATGAACTCTTAGAATTTCTCACATATTTTTAAATTCATCTCCTCATTATTTTGGAATTAAATTAAAATGTTCATTTGTTTACTCGTCATCTTAATTTTTGAGGAGTATTAAAAACTAATCATATTTATAGAAAATTATATGATACGCATGAAAAAAACTCTTTGAGAAAACTGTTTTTAATCAGCAGTCAAATTTTTGCTATACTTTTTTTATGAAAACATAGCAATTTTAGGAAGAAAGTATCGGTTTCATATAGATTCTGTATTCCTAAAACACATATCTCGGTATTCTTCATGGAGATCATTGGAATGTATGTCACTCTTTCTACTCTTTAATATTCAAACTGACATAATGTTAGATGCTGAGGGTAGGGATTCCTCAGCATATAAAAAGGATGTACCCAGAGCAGGTGGCTAGAATCCCCTTCTGTGATCTTACGGCACGCGTCGCGCATGCGCATGAACATCCTTTTCCAATAGCAAGGAACTTATAAAGTGAGAACACTTCCCCACTTCTATTTTTTTTCCCCTATTATTATCATTTGGTACCACGCGACACCTTGAAAAATGCGTCTGGTCTAGGAGCAGATGGATAGTTACCAGGTGAGGCTAAAAAACTATTGTTAACAGGAGAGCCTAACGGAGTTCTGCAGGAACTATTTAAGTCCAGGTGGAGTTAAGGAATCTCACCACATCAAATACATGTTTAAAAATGAGTTCGATTGGGGGAAAAAAATCTCGGCTTTGTTTTTCACTTGCTTGAATTTTTAATGACGGAACAACGGATTTTCTTTCTATTACTTGACTATTTCTTTTTGTTGTGGCTGTTGTTGAAGGAAATTTTGCAGTGATCTTTTTTTATTTGTTTATTATGTTTTTTTTCCATTAGGTGATAACAGTTAACTTAGAAAATATGCTTAAAATGGTGCTGGTAAAAGTAAAACTTAGTAAAAAAATAATAATAATTTAACTGTTCTATATTATTGAGTTCAATAACGAAAGAATTAAAAATTTATGGAAATTGTTTCTGTATTTTGTAATCTTATTTGTTGTAATCTTATTTACAAAATAAATGACAGAAAACAGAAACTGTTTTTGATTGCTTTGATTAGGATTTTAATATAAATTTTATACATGCAAATGATAACTTAATTTGACTAAAAAATTCAATGATAAATCTTAAAACAATGTTTCCTTTATTTAAGATTATGTAGTAAACTCGATTCGCGATCAAGTGCATATATTTCAGATGAAGAAATAGCATATATTCGATTTATCATATGATTTTCACATCATGCGAATTGACTACATTAACAACTTATTTAGATATGCGAAATGAACAGTCAATCAGAAATGAACAAATCATTTCGCTCATTTCCATCTCATTAATTACAATTTCTGCTTCCAAAACTGAGCAGAATTATATTTAATTTTTTTCTAGTGACATATTATTTTCCAGTTAAGATTATAAGCATTAACAATGACTTAAAATGTTTTGAAAAAACCAGATCCGGATTTAGACCTCCTTTATTCATCTAAAAATAAGCAAGAGAATAATAAATGTTTAATAGAAAATCCTTATTAGCATTTTAGGTCGAAACATACCGCTTCTATCCAGTAAAACTTTCAAAACAATGGGCACTCGAGGTAGATTTAATATTGCGCAGATGACAATTGTCGTATCAAAGCTTCGAATATGTCATTTCATGCAATACAAATAATAACATCTGTTCATCAACTGGAAATAAAAAAAAATTCTGTTAAAAAGTATGTGGAAATCCTTTCTTTTAACTAAATAGTTAAGTTATATGGACGATTAAAAGATTTTAACATTCCAAATTATACTACAGTTATCATCACGAAGTAAAATTTATTGAATGAATAATCGTTTTCATACACTTTTGATTAAGGTTTATAAAAATATTAATGTTTTCTCTATGCAGTTGTAACTAAATATTTAAAATTCAAACAGTTTAGAGCATATTGATAATCAATATTTTACCCATGTTCCTCAAATACTATTTCATTTTTGATTCAATGGGAATTTCGTTGCTAATGTATTTGAATCTCTTCAATCATTTTAAATCGCTTCTCGCATCTTCCAGCTAGCGTAGTGCGAGAGTTTATACATGAAAATCTATTTAAAATACCTTTCACGTCTGGTCTATAATCACTGCTCCAAATAGCCATAATGTAGCGGAGTGTTAATTCAATAAATCAACTAACCAAATCGCTTTTATTTATTTATTCTTTCGTTGTTATAGACCTGCGTTCTTCTGTTATGTTCCATAGTTATACATGATAATAGGATAAGGAAATAAATATAGTGATAAATTTTATATCCAAGGCTCTAGGGTTTGACGGCTTTTAAAACTTGGTTTTAAAAAACCGGTTTTTAAAGTAAATTTGTAACATTTGAAAACCGGTTTTTAAATTAAGAAAACTGGTCTCGGGACGGATTCGTCTAGCAGCTAAAGGGTTAAGTTGGCGAGATGCCAGTTTATTAAAAAGTGAAGGTATATTTGAATTTCTGTTAAATGAACTAAAAAATTTATACACTGAAATAAGTTTGAAATTATTATATGCTTTAGAAGAACGAATTCAAGAAAGAAGACAAGTAGAATTAGCAACTCTTTTGCTGTATTTGCAAAATCCACAAAACATTTCTAGTTCAGCGAAGAAATCTAGTGCACTTTCTTTAGCTTCAAAAATCGAAATTATTAAGTTATCTGGAAAGATAATGTCTAGAATATTTCCAAATTCTTATGTGGAAATCGGTTCTGATAAAGAGCAAATCGAAGAAACTACTCATCAGAGGAACGCTTTTTTTTAAAAGAAGGCATGGAAAAATCAATTCATAAATTTCTTGAAGACCCTGAAGAAAAACTTACAAATCTAAAGACAATGAAAGCAGAATTTTCATTATTTGAGGCAACGAATAAAAAAACAAAAAACTTAGATTTGTTATTTGATGCCATGAAAACTGTAAAACCAAGCTCAGTAGCTAGTGAACGAATATTTTCAATTGCTGGCAATATTGTGTGTAAAATAAGAACAATACTTAGCCATGATTCAAGGGATATTTTATGTTTTTTAAAATCCTATTTTCTTAGGGGAAATTGAAATTAGTGAAAATAATATAAATATCATTTGAAATTTTTGTTTGAGTTTTTGTTATTTTGTGTAAGTAATATGTTTATGTAATCCTTAATTTTTTATATATATTTTGACTTTGATATTGATTTCGTTTTTTGTAATTTTATATAAATTAAATAAAATATTTTTTTTTCTATTCTAATTTTTTTTGATTAAAATTCGAAAACCGGTTTTTTGGAAATATTGAATTCGAAAACCGGTTTTTAAAAAGTCGATTTTTGAATAAACCCTACAAGGCTCTAATTTTCTAAATCATACATTTATATAAATATTAAATTTTTATG
>JAPMOR010028490.1:56946-67149 GCA_026543865.1 Argiope aurantia
CATTTTAGTAGACAATTGACTAGAATTGAATAGATTTTAGTAAATTAGCTAGAATGTGATGATTTAGTTATTTCATTATTTATTATGGGAATGAATGTGCGGCCTCCATGTTTATACGCAATTACATTTTAGTAGACATTTGACACTTATAATTATTGTTTTAGTTAAGTAAATATAATGAAACAAATAAGAACTGGCCAATTAAATTTGACCAAGTGTTGATTTTACCCTAATATTTTATAATAAATAAAATGTGAATTTTTTTATATTTAATTGGCAGCTAAGCTGATAAAAACTTTCAGTCGGTCTGTTGCCTCTACTCTGTCCAGCGATTCCAGACTGTTGCATAATATGTCTAGTCAGATAATAGTCCCTTCCTTGATCTTATCAAATAACTTAATTCCAATAAAGCTGGACTTATAAACATATCAGTATAGTGCCTCTAGGGAACTGCCTAGGTCGGAATTTCGTCACTACCAATAACCGTTTTGAAAGACAAAAGAGACAGTTACATTTTTAGGGTTTCTCTAAGTAAATAAAATCAAGCGTTTTTTGCTTCATTTGAGACCTATCAAATAACCCTTGGCACTAATACATTCCAAACCCTTCATTTTATTTTAAAGTTTATAAAATTTGCTTTTTGTTGTTAGGAAAAATTGGCTTCCTCCTTTTCCGCAAGTAGCTGAAATATACAGACATGCAATCAAAGCACCATGAAAATAGCTGTAAAACTGCTGAAAGCACTAAATCTATTTATGGACAACTACAGCTTCCAACCATTTTTATTCTCTGAAAACCTTAAGTAAATAAACGTAAGCCATTTTCTTCATAAAACCATTAAGTCTATTAGCAGCAATACTTCAATCATGAAAATCTATAGCTCTTTCCTATCAAAGACTTTTTCTCTGTTACAATTATATAGCTATTGATCGTAGTTTTGTTCTAGCAAGATATCAACAAACAGCAAGGGTCAATAACCTGTTTCACAATTTACGGAATGCTTTTTTTTTTCCTCGCTAAAAACATTTATGATAATTAAACAAATATCATGTTTGTATCCATACTTTTTATTATTGTTGACTTCTGATTTTTCTAAATTCTTTCTTAAATAAGTGTAAATTGTAGCTCGGTGAACATATCACAGAAAATTCAAAACTTTTTTATTTTAAGCGGTTCATTTCTGTTTGTGGTTATTCATATTATTAATAATTTCTAAATAGATTTTCATAAGGAAAACAACTAACATCCACGCATCATTCGGCTTAAGAAACAATTTTAGATGTTGTTACATTTTAAGCAAAGGGCTAACTATTGAAAAAGGGCTGAACCAAAACTTAGTATAATATGAATTAAAACCTTGAAGAAATGGGGTTGGAACATTACTGTCTTTTTAAATAACTTAATGAAGCCATATTCAATTTCCTTTTATTTCTATTATGTAACTATAGAAAGTATTCAAGCATTGTGAAGTATTTTTTGCTGTAGTATTGTTGCTGAAAAGATGTGCCTCCTTTTTTGTGTGCGTGCGACCTTTATATTTTAATAGCAAAAATCTAAATTAAAAATTCATATTTCTGATTTAGGTTATTACGAATTTGTGTGTGTATGGTAAATCTTTGTTACTGGCATTTCTTTGAAACACTTGTAATTTTTATGTTGGTAAATCGTAAGTACATTGTAAACTTTCCACATTATTAAGTGAATATCTTCTTCTATTAATTCTCTGATTGCGGACGATTTTTCGAAATTTTGTGCGTAAAAGTTACTGCTAATTCCATTTATATATGATTCTTGCAATGATTCCGAATACTTCTACAACGAAGCGAAACTCAATTGTATGGTGTGCTACAATACACACACACACACACCTTCCAAAATGATTCGAAAAACTACGAAGCTATTTTTGTTTTCTCGCTGGCGAAAGAGAGTTAAAACATATCTTTGAAATGTCATCAATTTTTCCACAAGATTATCTATAGTACATTGATTTCAAAACACAATACATTCCTTGTTATGAATCATAGCAAAACTTAAAGGGAATCAATTTTCAAATAAAAACCACCAAATGGCACCTTAATTTATTCTTTATTACGTGCATAAGAAGCAAAAGGATATCTCAACTCTTTTTCTTGAGATATTTTTGCAAACAAATGTTTACCTCAATGGAGAAAAATGACCTACCTCTTAAACGCTATTTTCTCCCGGTATAAATTCTCAACAGATGATATGACAATATATCAAATTATTAAGATCGTTATAATCGCATTACTTTAATTATGTCAAAATTAACACTTTATTAAATATAATCGTGACTTTATTTTTTCCGACATGGCGAAAATATTTAGTGATCACTTTTTGTTTATGCACAGTAAACAACACACAGTGAATAACTTTATTTAAAACCAATTTCGAACTCACTACAGTGAGTCGAAAAATCAAGTTTTCAGTAGAGAAATAATTTTTAAATAAGTCTCCAGCTTAAGAATGGGCTCAAATATATATAAAGATAAAACAAACCCCAATATCTGCATCGATTAAACTTAATTTATATATATTTAGAATAACGTCCAATCTTGTCCTTCAAATCGAATATGCAATTGATTTAATGCATGCGATGCCATTTCATAATTCAAAAGTCAATTCCAGTTTATTTTTAGGTTTCATTTGATGATTGAAAATATAAGAAAAAATAAAACAATAACTCTACAAATCCTTCTGAGTCTGTGTTGAAGATAAGGTCTTAAGATTTATTGTGGAACATTTAAAGAAATCATCACATTCGCACGTACCAGGAAACAGTAGAGATAGATTCGACAAAACACTCTGAAGCCAGAGGCAGTACAATAATTTTTAAGACATACCAAGTGTTGTGCTCATAAGTACTCTTTGTATAGAAGTGGGAATGAATGACGATTATTTCGATTTGTCCGTTCATTGAACTTAGAATTCAAGACAAATTCTGGTTCACTGTTAAATGACTCTTGTAGATCTTCGAGATATAGTATGGGTGGATTTTTCTTATAGCCCTACAATTTTATTTAAGATATGCATGAATTACCTCTAATGTTTATTATTAATAATTCAACTTGATAAAATCAGACGGAACACTGTTTTTTTACATATATGCTACGACCAACATAATTAATCCATTATTATTAGTACTAAATTCGGCTTTTATTAAAAATTATTGAATGTATTTAATATCAACAGCAGTTATTATTAATAATAAGAGATTATTGTTCACACTAAGAACAGTTATTAATAATAATCAGAGGTTATTTTTAACACAAAGAACAATGCATGAATTACCTCTAATGTTTATTATTAATAATTCAACTTGATAAAATCAGACGGAACACTGTTTGTTTAGATACATGTTAAGACCGACCAATATAATTAATCGATTATTATTAGTACCAAATTTGGCTTTTATTAAAAATTATTGGTTGTATTTAATATCAACAGCAGTTATTATTAATAATAAGCGGTTAGTGTTAACACTAAGAACAGTTATTAATAATAACCGATTTAAATGTTCAATCATGTTAATGTTTACCAATTATGGTTAATGCTAACAAAGTTTATTATTAATAAAAACTGATTAATAAATTTGACTGTAATATGTACCATATATATATATGTAATGATATGTTAACTCTTAATTACAATTTAATTAATTTTCAAGATTTTATCTTAATTTAGCCCATAGTAACTTTATTCTAAAATATTCTCTTATTTCGTGATCCAATTCCACTGTATCTACTTAATTAATTCAAGAGAAGCTTTGTTAAATTGCTGAATCATTTAAAAGTCTAACTTTCCCGTGAAGAGGCGTGAAGAGGCAAAGTACCGCTGATGAGGCCAATTCTTTTTTAAAATCTCCCTGTGTTTCCCCTGCCTTCTCCGCGCGTGTAACGAAAATCCCTATCGAAATCTCGTAATATATTAGCACTATGAAGAAAGGTTTTCCCTATCAAAATCATAGGTTATATAAGACCAGGGATAAAATGTCCAAGAGCTTTTTCCTCATTCCTTTTCTGTGTCGTTCTGTGTGCTCATCGCCTGCTACTTAAAAATGAAATAAAACGACGTCACGAAATAGCAAGTCTCTTCACTGTCTTCAAACTGTATTCTGCTTCACATAAAATAATGCTGACATATTAAAAAGTCGACAGGATAGTTTCCTGTGAAAAATTGTCAAATTAATTAAAATTAAATCGACGGGTGAGATTCCAACGTTGCATTGCACTCGCTGTGCTCCAAAGATGACTGCTTCGGTCCAGGTTTGCCAGCTGCGATGTTTCCGTGGCGAAGTTCTTTCATCGCCGTCTCCTTCGGCTGCCTCCGGTCACATCATTTCATGCAAACCGTAGTCCAGGGTCCGGTCCAGTTCCCGTTGAATCCCCTGCATTCCGTCATGTTACGATGGTACCGTGCCTAACCTGTGACTTCATCCGACACTGCTGCTTAATACCCTTGTACTTGTGCTCCATATCGTCATGTGCGTGCTCCTTATATCCTCAAGGAGTTGGGGCTCCTTGTCATCATAAAAATTTTCTTGATCCTTATCTGTGCTGAATAATCCCGATCTCGACGTCATTTTCTTGTTATATCATCACCATAATATAATACTCGCCAGTGGTCTCCCGTGCCAGATTGAATTACCCAAATTTCGAAAATATCACTTGTGTGTTATATTATCAACTCAATAGAAAAATAGCTTTCCGTCACCTGCCGTAGTCTCTATTTTCAGTGCTCAAAATTGCATTTTTGTGATTAATTAAAAAAGTGATAATTCATCAAAAAAGTGTTTAGTGTTTTCCGACTCAACGGTGAAAATCAAGATTTATGTTTGTGTTTTTCCTTTCTTTTGATTTTCATTTTTGAATTTTAGAACTATTACAAGTTATATTTTTATAATATTATTTAAAATATTGAATTTTTAGTCTTTTATCAAGTCTATTTTTTAAAATTTTATGCTTAAATTTATAATGTTTTTTATTTTAAATATACTTTAATGTTGTTAGGATCTGGAAAAATGATCGACCAAGATAAAACAAAAGTGTCTAATTCTCAAGGTTCAGAAGCTAAAATTGATAAAAAAGAAAATGATCAAATATCCCAAGAACCCTCCATAATCCCTTTTGATCCCGAAAATGGGATGAAGATGGATTTATGGTTGGGATATTTTAACAAAATTTGTCAAGAAAATAACAAAAATGATTTGTGGAAAATTAAAAATATTGCTAAATTTCTAAAAGGGTCAGCTTTAACACATTATATAAATAGTTGTTTAAATATTGATAATTTTGATGATTTATGCTGTACATTAACTAAACAATTTATTCAACCCAATATTGTTAATTTTTCTGACTTTTCACAGTTGAAATTTGATTCAAAAAATGCTAAATTAGTTGATTATTTCCATCAAAAATTAAATTATAGCAGACAGTTAGACCTTAATCCACAACTAATTTTAGAAGGTCTTACTGATGGACTGCCAACTCAACTATAACAATTAGTTAACATAAAAGCTCCTAATACCCCTACAGAATGGCTTACAATAACAACTAAACTATTAAAAAGGAAAGAATCTTCAGAACCAAACCCAGGCAGGTGTAATGAAACTAAGATCAGAATAAGGCAACCAGCACCTTTTACACCTAGGCTTAATTTTTATTATAGATTTCAAAATTCTTTTACTCCTCGAGCTCCCAATAATTTTAGACAAAATTATCATAATTCAATAAGGCCACGTCCCAATAATTACAATAACTATAATCATAATTTGCATTTTCAACAAAGATTACCACCTTCTCCATGTAGAATTTGTACGCAAAATGGTATTCCAAATGCTTATAATTGTACCCAAATATGTCCTTTTCATCAACCCCAAATTATGACAAATGTTCCAATAACAGCCAATTTAACTTCCCCGTGCACAGAAGTTCCTCTTGGCTGTTCTCAAAATCCTGGAACGAGACATAATTCTCCTAATGAGGCCCCTGGTCCAGCACACTGACAATTATTAGTGTCCGGACACATCTCAACTTTACCAAGTCTAGCTAACTTGCACAATGTTTATAACCCTTATAGTAATATAAATATTATTATTGACACAGGATCCCCTCTTTCAATTATATCTGCAGATATTGTAAAAAAACTTGACAAGAAAAACTTGATAAGAAAAAATGTAAAACCTATTAGTCAAACAAGCTCATGGAACGTTCCAATTAACTCATATTTGTGACATATATTTAAATATTGGCCAAATAAATAAGAAAATCAAAATATATATTTTGGATAATCCTTTACCATATATCATTTTAGGACTGCCAGATTGTAGTTTATATAAATTAATTATAGATTGTGACAAAAATAAAATATTTCAAAATGGAAAATTTATTACCAATTTGCATACCAATAATAATTATATGTCTTTACATTTTGTTGAAAATAATAACACTAGTGATAATAAGGTCAAGGTAGTGAATACCTCAGAGGAAATTTTCCCACCTCTGACTGTAAATAAACTATCTGAACCTGTGTTATCTCTGGTGTCAGAATATTCTCATGGGTTTGCAAAAAATAAATATGATGTTGGTAAAATAAGAATGGAGCCCTCTAGAATAAATTTAACATCTGATTTACCAGTTTCACAAAGGGCTTATAGAACCTCTGCTACTGATGAAATTGAAATAAATAAGCAAATTAAAAATTTGTTAGATGCAGGTTTAATAAAAGAATCTACTAGTAACTATTCCTATCCTGTAACATTAGCATATAAAAGAGATGAAAATAGAAAAAGTCGTCTTTGTATTGACTATCATAAAATTAATTCCCTTTGCAAATCTGAGGCAGAGCCTCTCTCAAGAATAGATACCTTATTAGATAAATTAAGTACTTCTAAAGTTTCTTCAACTTTGGATCTTGCATCTGGGTATTAGCACATACCCTTGCATGAACAAGATAAACATAAATTGGCATTTGTAACTACTGAAGCTTTATATGAATTTCAAGTCCTACCTTTTGGCTTTAAAAGTGCACCTGCAATATTCAATAGAACTATTCGAACTAGTAGAATTTTAAATAAATATAAATTTTCAAATTTTGCATGTCACTATTTTGATGGCATAGTAGTTTTCTCTAACTCATTAGAGAAACACTATGATCATTTAAAAGATTTTTCAAATGTGTGAAAAAGAAAACATTAAATTAAAATTTTCTAAATGTGTGCTTGTTCAAGATAAAATTAATTTCTTGGGGTTTGAAGTCAAAGAAGGATGCATTTCTCCTGATAATCATAATATTGAAAGTATTAAAAAATTACAACCTCCAAAAAATGTCAAGCAACTTCAAGGTTTTCTTGGCTCTGTAAATGTTTATAATAAGTTTATTGATTCTTATGCTGAAATAAGAGAACCCTTAAATAATCTTCTTAAAAAAGATACACCATGGCAATGGACAGAAGACTGTCAAAAAGCTTTTGAAATGTTAAAAAAATAAATTGATAACTAAACCAGTGTTACAACTATATAAATTTTTCTCATACGTTAAAAGACAAAATTTTCAAACCAGATAATTTCAAAATAAAATATAAAAAATATTTACAATACAGTTATTCCCATGAAACCGTCGCCTTAATTGGAGCACTGGTGCATGGCAAGACAAAGGTTACTGATGTGGTGGCATAATTATATCAATTAATTTACAGCAAAAATATCATTATCCTATTAGAATGATTAATGATTATCTATTTACTGTAAAGCTTCCATGTCATCGTAAGCCATCGCTCTTCTTGACTCGCTCATCGTGAGATCGATTGCCAGAGTGAAGAACAAACTGTTGGCATCTTTGAGGACAAAATGAGTCCTTGTAGTTGACAAATCGAGTTGCGATAAAACAACCATGCTTTGCAAATTAGAGACATCCATCTTTAACGTGAAACTTGTTTTTCAAACTAACTCAGAACCTGTTTCATATTTTAAAGTGATGGGTTAATTACGTAATGTGTTCAACTTGGCACTTAAACAAAAATTGCAACAATCAGCATAAATCAATCGATTGCAATTGGCGCCACAATTTTTACTTAAGCAAGTAAGTGTTATAAATAGCACAAAAAGAATGTTTTATCATTTTCGGCATTTATCATCAGTAATCTTGCGATGATTTAGAAAATGTGGTAGATTTAGAAAGAAAATAATAAGTGATTTGTAAATTATGTTATGATATTTTTATGCTTCATAATAATATATATAGAAAACTTAGAAATTAATTCCAAAAAAAACGTATGTTTGTTTTTAAATACGTAAGGAAATATATATAAATATAATCCATCTCTCCACTCATCAATTTACATTTTAGTATGAAATATATCTATTTTTATAGTTATGAAACAAATTTGCTCATTAAATTATTTTATAATTAGTTGCTTTAAACACGTGGAATCTATATTTATCATAAGAAATTTCTTATCAAAATCCTAATAACAACTGATGCGTATATTTTATATTCTGTCTTACTAATTTATTACTTGGCTACCAACAAATTTATCATTTCAACTATGTAACCTTATGTTCCTAGAAGATACATTTTTCAAATGCAGTGAAATTAGCGAAAATAATATTTTTTTAAATAGTAAAAAAAAAAATGTTAAAAAATTCACTATTAACTTTTTTAATAATAAATTATTTATTTAAGATTAAAATTGCTTGTTCATAAAATCTCATTTTGATGCTGAGCCAAACTGACTCATTTAAAAAAAGATAGGTAAACTATCAATAACCATAAATCTAATATTAATGGAGAAAATTGTTTTTAAAACAGGGTTGTTTTAAAAATAGCACCGTTCTAATAAAAAGTTCTACTTAAAAACCTCATAAAATAAATAGCTAAAATCGTTTTAAATATGGTTTCATTCAAACTTTTTTCATTTCTAGACTTGCCGTAGTATATTTTTTTACATTTTCATTGAGGTTGGTTGGCTAAGCATCCACTTTCAAAAATCATTGGGAATAAACTAACTTGATGACGAATTCGGTGATTTCTTTAACAAAAAGCAATTCAATTTCATCATTTTAAAAATTCTGTTCAAAACTCTTTTGCCTTTACGTTCTTTTCAGTAATATGCTAGACTCTGACATAAAGTTTAAAATGTAAAGAATTCCTCAACTCTTATAGAAGTAAGTTCGTATGGTTTCATGGGTAATCCAGTCTTGCAAATATTGCATTAATACAAAATAGCTATTTACTTGCGTTTTGTAATTTTATTTTTTTCAATCGATTACTCTACTTACAAAATTATTTAATATTTTAATTAATACTTTTTTCGTAATTACAGCACGCATTGGGAAATTTATCTTCAAATATTAATTCATGACACTAGATGGTTGCATTTTAAATCCTTAAGGATATTATCATCCAGAGTCATCATTCCGTGCGAAATTTTCAATAAAAAAATTAATACAAAAACAATAAATAAAAAATAATTATGTCGATAAAAAATTAATACAAAAGTCGAGAATTATTTTTTTACACGAAATTAATAAGTTAATGGGAGAATCTTGATTTAATAGAAAAGAATAAAAATTATTCTCAGTAAATATATAGTTCACCCCATTTCCAGGGATGGTAATTGCTTTATCCAGTCAGAATACAGTAAATAAACATTGTTTAATTCTACCCCCTCCTTTTCGTCCACCCCAGAAGTAACCCGTTGCAGTTCGTTAGCAGCCTGCGTTGAGCCACGCGCCAAGACAGGTGTTTATTGCGTTCCAGATTTCCCTTTTCCTCCCCCTTACAACTGAATTCGCTCGCCTCTTCGAAACAATGATAATGATTATCCCTCCCCCAGCATTTCAGGTGGTCCCTTCTAATTGGACAATTCTTTCAACTCGTTGCAGCACGCTTTGCCCCAGGCTCATGTTCATTCTCTACGGGGGCGACCGGCCGAATACGTGATGGGCGAAATTAATTTAAACAGAAACAGTAACAGATTAAGTAGATTTCTTTGTGACAGAGATTTATTTAACGGAATCTGGATGGATGGAAAATAAGATGTCTCGCAAATAAATTTTATATTGACGAGATCATTTAAAGGCTTCTCATGTAAGTGATCTTGAAATAGTCTGCTTACAAGATGAACTTACAACATTGATCAGACTGTAATAATTTCTGATCGTTCATTCAGACTGTAATAATTTC
>JAPMOR010028490.1:101058-115080 GCA_026543865.1 Argiope aurantia
TGTGCTAAATTCAGTAATAAACAGAATGTGTATGACCCTAAGGAAGACTACATTTATTGCTTATTAGATAATATCCAGGATATTAGACACTTGATATAACAACGTGCTAAATTCAATAATAAATAAAAGGCTTACGACCCTAAGGAAGAGTACATCTATTGCTTAGTAGATAATATCCAGGATATTAGATACTTGATATAACAATGAATGTACTAAATCCATTTATAAACCGAACGTATACGCCGCTAAGGAAGAATAAAGCTCCATCCTCACACAAAACAGACTTTTTTAATCCATTTTTTAATTCACTGGAATTATTTACTTTCATATTTTAAATTTTCATTGCTTATCCTCAAATTTCTTTCAGTAATTAAAATTTAGAAGATATCTATGCATATGCGCTTTTAGTAAAGTGCAATTTGCATTTAATCTACATCCCTGCTTGTTTTGATAAACCCCTTTTATGTGACTCTCGCACAGAAATCATGAGAAGTCATCTTACGTAAAATATCTCTACACAATATGTATGATGACACAATATGTATGCAATTTTATATTTTAGCAAATATATGATTGCAAATTTGAATGTTTTTTTTCACCGTTTAAAGAACATGTGCTTATTTCGTTCGAATTTTTTTTATAGTCGTGTCATTTTTTATATGCGGAGTATTTGCTTACTTGCTTCTGAAAACCACATTCCATTTTCCGATTTACACGAAAAATCTTTCGAATACACAAATGCGAAAAAAAAAAGACACGGAAGAAAGTTTGTACTGTACTTGAGAATATTTCTAATTTTTATTGCATCATATGTATATGTTTAATATCGATTATAAAAGGTACAGCCATTCTGTTTGTAAAATAATGTTTTGTTCCTTTTGTTTTCAAATAAAAGCAATGCTGAATAAGTGGGCGATGCGCCAAATTTGCGATTTTCAGCTACTTTAAGAAGATGAGGTAAAGTAGATACCGAAAATATATTGTTTTTACCTATAATTATGTATTGATTTCAAAACATTGCAGCTACAAAATAGAATCGGATAAGGTTTTGATCTAAATTAATGATCTTTCCATTCAGTAGATAGATGCTCTGTCAACTTGCCCTTAGTAATCTAAAAAAGTAAGGGATGATATCAGGATTTTAAATCGCTATTTTTCAAATATTTTCATTCAAAAACGTTGTTCTTCAGTTTTTCTCACATTTGAATTCGATGACATATTAACATACATTTTTAAGTTTCAATAATCAAAAAGTGCGCATTTTGTTCAAGACTATTTTTATCTAATAGGCAATTTTATAATTAATCATCAATTATGCATTTTTAAAAATGTTTTTGTATGAATGAATCAATTATTCTTGATTTTTAAATTTAAAATAGTTATGTACTTTTTGAGTCATACCTTGCTTTTTATAAGGTGCAATATCAATTAACAAGAAGAAATACTTTTAAGCCACGTCATTTTTAATTTATATTTTAATGATTCCGTGTCAGTCAATCATCTAAAATGTTCGCGTAAATATTCATAAAACACCATACAAAAATATCAAAAACCAACAACTAAGAACGTTGAATTGGGGAGGAGGAGAGGCTATATTAATGAGCCGGGTTACTGTCTTAAAAGGAATCGTAAAGATAAAATATAAATACTTCATGTTTTTAAAATCCAATACGATAAATGTTAATGGATAAAACAAATGTCATATCTCGGTTAATATTCACACTTGCTATATTACTATATAAAAAGAAAAAACATTCCAAAAAAATTAATTTTATCAAATATCCCGAGCAATGTCTTTTATTTATACCATTCTATTAATTCGTTGGCTGCATCTCTCCATTTCTTTTGGATAGTGCAAAATATTCATTTATAGATTTTCAACAATAAAAAAAGTTTTTTTTTTTTTTTGAATTGTGCATCATTTCTAAAATGGTGTTCTTAAGAACTCTTTCCCAAATATTTATTTACGATTTTTAAAATATTAATTGGAAATAACAAAAAAGGTTTCGAAAAAGAAAAAAAAAAGATTTCATTTATTGCTCTCTAAAATAATTGGCTAAAAATATCCCCTAGCAATTTTCTTTATTTATAGCATTCCGTTAATTCGTTGATTGCATATCGCGATTTTTTTCGGATAGTGCAAAATATTTATTTAACAAATTTCAACAATAAAAAATGTTTTCTATATATATTTTTTTAATTATATATAATTTCCAAAATTGCGTTCTTAAGAACTCTTTTCGAAATCTTTATTTAAGATTTAAAAAATACTATTAGAAATAATCTATGTAAATATAAATCTATCTAAATTGAAAATGACAAAAAAAAGTTTTAGAAAGGAAAAAATAAGAGTTCATCTATTGCTCTCTAAAATAATCAACTAAAAATATTTTTAATGTGTTATTGCCAGTTCCGTCAGATAAGGAAAAAATATATTTCATCTATTGCTCTCTAAAATATTCGACTAAAAATATTTTTAATGCGTTATTCCCAATTTCTGTCAGATAAGGAATTAAAATAAGGCCCGATTGCTCAAGGGTTTGCTTTGCATAAGAGTTTAAACAAGGTTATTAAAAATTTAAGGTTATGTTCAAAACGTGAGAAACGAATAAGTAGTTCTAAAAACATTAAAAAAAAGAATTTAAGTAAAGCTAATAACACATTAATTTAATCACTTTAGCAATTTTCACTTCTTGTCCAACAGCTTAAAGTGCAAGCTAGTTTCTACATTGAAACTGCATTAGCGATCACATTATCACAGATATGTGTCTTTTGTCGATGATCTGACTTGAATTAAAAGTAGTTTTGCGCTCAAAAGGAGTTTCTGTTTTATCTGCCGACTGTTTTATTTATTTCTTCTGTCCAAAAAGCATATACTTTCGTTCAAAGAACTGCACGATTTTCCAGTAATCGGGTGATAGTTGGATTGCGCAAATTTGGAACATTAGTACCAGCTAAGAAAATATTATTACAGAAAGTTACAAAATTATGTTTGAATATTTTTTCGCATGACCTCATTTGTTATACATTTACTTTTTACTTTCGCTTGTATCATCATGTATTTAAAGACATGTTTATTTCTATTTTATTCGTTTCTCTTATTTCAGGTATTTCAGGGTATTTTTCCAGAAATTTTTATGAATACTTAAATTGGTTTAGAGTATTGTTTTTTAATTTGAACAGAATACTTCATTCATAAGTTTTAGAATTTTATTCAGTAACTATTTTAAAAATACCTTACAATGTCTGCAATTGTTACACTGTTGGCTATTATCATGATATGATCTGTTTAGTACAATTTATATGGAAAATACAGAAGGTGAAGAAATTGATTTGGAAGAGAACTTAGTTTCTCTCGTAAACGTTTATGAAAGAAATTATATGTTTCTTTAACACTTATTACTCTATTATTTTCAAATCTTCAATTCTATTTTTTTATATTTTTAGCGCGTTTTGATTTAATTTTCCTGGGGCTATATCCTTAAATAGGATATTACCATATGTTTGTAGAATTTGTCTGGTTTTCACACCTTACACCCAACTTACCAATAAACCGTCAAATAGAATAAACTTGATAAATTTAGTAAACATTCATAGCCTAAGGTTTAAATTGTCGCGTCTTTTTTAAAATAATCGAAGAAATTTACAACTGATTGCCTGAAATGAAATTTTATTCCATTCATGATATAAAAATCTGCAAAGAAAAATATCACTATTTCTTAAGTGAGGTATCTTTATTTTTAGCTGATTGAAATTACAAAGACTGCCATTTTGAGGCATCAATTTTGTTTATTTGAATCATGAATTCATTTTAAGTATGTAAATAAAAGAAGCTTAAGCCACTTCATCTGTTTCATTGCTTAAAACATTTATATCATTTTAAGACATAATAATAAAAACATGATGGTAACAAAATGCCTAATTTTATGGAATCTTTTTGAATAAATTTATTAACCGTAACTTGAAATGGTAAATTGAATTTTACACATCTACTGCCCTCTATTTCATTCATTTAAAGCATCTCGCCAATGGAGTAAGATTACAAATGAGATCATGACATATTTGTTAATATAAGTTTTTGCTAAAATTATAAGTATATTTTGTAAAAAGTAACTAAAAATAATAAAGTAACAAAGTCTAAATCTAAAGTCTAAACGTCAACAAAACATTTAGAAAATGTTCATTAAATAGCTAAGTGAAATGAACTTATTTTATACTTATCATTAATTAATAATTTATTAATATTTTTCGTTTGCTTTCTAAATCTTTACTAAGCGTAATGAAAACATTTTCCAATCAAAAATGCTGGGCAGAATTTTTTAATAAAAATTAGAATCGAAAAAAAAAAAAGAAACAGAAAAAACTTCTAAAAGTTAAATTCCACGAAATTCTTTTCATACTTGCTGCATGAGAAAATGTTTCAAATCTTTTATTTCCTATCTTTTAATGTATTTTTCTTTCTGGAAGAATAAAATACATTTTAATGCAGAATTTCTATGCGTTTTTTAACGATATTTTGTAACATTCACGAAGTTAGTAGGTTTGGATAACAATCCAATTTAATAAAAATCTGCTAATGCTTTTAAGGTATGTGATTACATTCGTCGTGATTTTTTTTTTTTTTGAAAAATTCTGTAAAATTGTAATATTTTTGAAATTCTACATAAAATAGATTGAAGAAACATGAATAAAATTCAAAAATACCAGTTAAATTCCAAAAGTTTTCTAAAAATTGGAAGAAAATTAAAGAATTTCAGCTAAAAAGAGATACAAAGCAAAAGTCTTCTAGTTTAAAAGTCAATCAATTAGTGTCTTCAAACTCTTGCGGATAACTCAATAAATATATTTCCTAGTTCCAGAACTCAAAAAGAAATCCTTCTATCCAATCTTTAAATATTAGGGTACAATTTTTTAACATGAAATTTTCCATTTTTTTCACAATGTGAAGAATTAAAACAACTATAGAATATTTTAAAATACATATATAGCTTATTTTCTTATTCAGAAACTGCAGAATATATTGAGAAATTGTTATACCAAATTTGAACAAAAATTATACATTAGATTTTAATTTGCGATATTTTATGTAAGAAAATTCTGCCAATATTTAGAATTTGAGAAAATAGCATTTAAAAATGTAAAATAGCAATGAAACATGTATTATTTTAATATAAAAATTAATGTATTCAAAAATAATAGCTTAGATATAAAATTCTAAGATTTTTAGAGGAAAACTGTTCAAAAATTAAGAATATTTAATATATATATATATTTGTTATCTTTGCAAAAAAAAAAAGTTTAAAAATTATTTCAAGTTGAATTTGAAAGTCTGCTCATAAAAAAAAAATGAAAATATTGTTTCTTCATGTTTTTGTTCAAAATTGTTTCTCTAACCGGATAACATTGACACTGCTTACTAAGTTTTGAGTTCACTGCTCTATTTCAACCGATTCTGTTGTATATTCAAAATCAGATACTCAAAACATAAAAGTGCAGACAATATGCTTAAAAATTCAAGGTCGTCTTAGGCTGGAATACTGGCAAAAGAATATCAAAGGATGATTTAATGTCAATTAAAGGGCGTATCCCAGACATTGTTTTGGAATACAAGGCTTCACAGAGGTTCATTTATTTGGATTTAGGCTGGCGATTTCAAAAAAAATTGAGTTAAAGATAGATAGGAAGAGAAAAACAGGGAATGAAAATGCTGACGTTTGTTATTACAAAACGGTTCATATGATGAACCGAGAAAAAATTTGTCATGAACGCATTCGTTAATGATTTACAGATAAGGTCGTGTCTCAGAGAATTATTTAGGCTTCTACTTTTTGTGACAGATTATGAGATAGTTATTATTATTAGTTTAAAAGTATTTATTATTATTTTAAAAGTAATTATTTTAGTTTTATTTTTTTATTTTTAGCTTTATTATTAATTATAATTATTATTAGTTTTAAAAGCAACCGAACTTCAATCCGGGACATGGCATAAGCGGAAAATATTGGGCAAAATACAAAAAAAAATTGACCAATTAATAAAATAAAATAAATTCGAAAGAACAAAAAAGTAATCGATTTTAACAAAAGGGGGAAAATAAAGAAACATAAAGATACATTTTACTTTGACTTATCTATATTCACTTCCAACTATTTAACATTAGTCATTTTCGAGTACCTTGCCTCAGTATTTTTTGTGAAAGAAAAGAAAGGGAATTTTTCAAAAAAAATTTTACCAATTAAATTTTGATAACTTTTTAATATAATTGGGATAATTCTGTACATTTAATTTACATTTTGTTTGAATCTAGCACTAATCGTTCAAATTACGAGATGATTGGTCACTTTATGTATGGATCACTTTATATTACATACGAGAAATGAGGAATTTTTTTATCTATGAATATCAACATTTAAAAAAATTAATGAGTTTAATATATACTTTGACAATTTTGGAATTAATGCTTCTATGAAAATTCATTGTTTTTAACTTATAAAGCATCGCATTTACAAATAGAAAAAAGAAGAAAAGGAAACTTTCCAGACAAAAAAGATCCAACTAAAAATTAATTTTAAAATATATGCATATTCTTTATAAACTACAGGTAATATTTTAGAGGAAGCATTTTAATCAAACAATTAAAATCCGGTGCTTTTTGTTTCAGAAATTTTTTATCCGTGAATATCAACATTCTAAAAAATTAATGAGTTTAATATATACTTGTACAATTTTGGAATTAATGCTTCTATGGAAATTAACTGTTTTTAAATTATAAAGCATCGCATTTACAAATAGAAAAAAAGGAAGAAAGGGAAACTTTCCAGACTAAAAAAGATCCAAATAAAAATTAATTTTTGGTTCATTTGAAATTAAATCTCGGTTCATTTGAAAGTTGTAATATTAAAATGCTACATAATAAAATTTTTGTTTAATAGCAATGTATTAAGCTTTAGTCTAAGATAATAATGAAAATCCTTATATGCAGAAATAGAGAGTTAAATAAGAAAAAATTATTCCATGCGTTACAGTTTAGCATTTATGGACATAAACATCATTCCTGCACCTAATGCTAATACTTCTGAAACACAACAGCTTCTGATTTATTATCCACAAATTGTTACATCAAAGATTATGGTCTCCCCCTTAAAGAAGGAAGATCATAAATTTTAGTCCTCCAAAGAAATCAACCCTCCTTTGCCCATCCTCTGTAGACCAGAAATAGCATTGGAATACCATAAAAGAAATTTTCATCAGATATTACCAGTTAAGAGTAACATATGACCGTAGATGTTTCTACTGATATCCAACCAACCTACCTTTAACAAGCAAAAATGTCCCCATTCTGTGTGCCTCTACGTTTTTTAAATCTCTTCACTCTCTTGAGTTTTAAATTTAAAGCCTTTTTTTGCATTTTTTAAAATTATTTTTTTATAACAACGAAAATGCCTCGAACAAACGATCCTAATTAACAAAAACCACTTTTTTTTATCGACCAAAAGCTTTATTTGTAAAATCTCGCGATCAGAAAGCTACAATAGCAGCTGCCACTTTTCCGGTTACCCCCCTTTCTAACATAACGGTCCCCTTATTTGACTTTTGAAGTCAGGGATAAAAAAAAATTAAAAAAAAACAGAGAAAGAAAGCGTTCCGTTAGTTGTTTACGATTATGTAGGCATAGAGTCAGTCTCCATAACTAAAGTGTGAGCTTCACTTTCTTCGGATCCAGTGCTGTTGGTATCAACTCAAAGAGGCAGATGCGCTTGTCAGACTCGAGGCTTTACTTTCATTCAGAGATACCGAGTAAATTACGTGACTGACGAACATCGTCTGTTTTGTTTGTCGGTCATTGATTTATACATAGTGTAGAACACGTGGGGTCCACTTTTATTACTCATGTAACATTGAAGAATACTAAAATATTTTTTGTAATTAATTACGCTCTATTTTGTAAAATCGAATTTAAAAATTAAATCAATGAATATTTATATTTAAATTGAGAATTTGTAACAAATTAATATTTTCTGTTTTTAAAACATTTGTTGTCATGGTTTATATTTTTGATTTGGATAATATATCTGATCTCTATTAGATGATCCCTTCTTTGTTGTCTTAACTGAATTGAAAAAGGCGATAATCTAATTAGATAGGTAGGTGTTAAACAATTAGATGGTAAATGCGAATCATAAGCGAATCACTCTGCAGCCAACGTCTTAAAGCGCACGTCATATATTAAAGTATTTTTAAAACATACAGCTGACCTTTTGACAAATTACTCATGTAAAGAAGATGCGCAGGGAATTTCCTAATTATTTTTTAATCAGGATATCCGATTTCCAAAATTTGAAAATATAGCTGAGATGAGGAACACATTTGCAAAAATTCAACTTTTTTGAAGAAATTAAATATCAAGATATTTTACTACGTGTATATTTTTTAATAAATTTTAAAATGGTAGAAAACCGCAAACAAAAATGCTGAGATTGATTTTAATTATTGTATTTACTTTGAAATTTTAATCCCGCCATTCATATAAATTATTAATCTTTGAAATTTTTTTCATGATTTAAAAAAGAAACTTCTACCAAAATGACGCAAGAATTCTATAAAAAAAATTTATCTGTGCAAATCTTTATCTGCGTTTTTAATTTTAGATAAAGATTTATTGTATGTTATATTCCAATATTTACATGCCGGGAATTTTCTTGTAATTTCTTTCACTCATTTTCTGCTAGATAAAGAGAGATAGAGATCTTTTCTGTTGGAGAATAAACAACGAATACTTTAGTTGAAAGAAACTTGTAAAAAGCTTCTAAATCCATCGCATCAATTCAGAAAATGTTTATTTTGATATATTAATGATTGTAATATCACGTAGTTCCATTCATACTGATATAATTTATGTATTCATTCTGGGTCATATTTTATTCTTCTTCCTACAAGGAAACAGGACTTTTTCAATGACTTGGCTTTTATTAAAAAAACCAAAATTGTATGTTGTCATCGTCATAGAAGTAAGTTACCCGTCTGTCGGGCATAGTATCTAAAACTACTATAATTGTTTAGTTTTCTTAAAATTTTGAAACAATTTCAGGAATATTTTGAGATTGATCTCATACTTTTGAACTGAGGTCAATTGAGCAGGGCGATCCTTGGGGCAGAATCTCACTGCTCCAAACTTCTGCGCCTTACTAGTGAGTGGGTGTTTGATCGCTAACATCAGATTGATAGTGAACCAACATACTTGTGGATGTTTGGTGAAATCGTACTTCAAACATTAAATCCCTCCGTTTCCAAAGACAAGACCATACTGTCAGGCTACCATGACCTTGAAAGCACTATAATCAACCTATAAGAATTATGCTTATCAGATCGTTTGCATCAGATAGATTACTAACTTATACGGATGGCAAATTCCGAGTATATTTTGTAGAGAAAATGCGTTTAGACAATACAACATAGAAATAATCCAAATATCTAAAAACTGTGTATATTACTCCCACAGAAACATACTACGGGTATGACTCATAAATGAACACACATTAAGACAACAGAAATGTATCACTAATCTGACTCGTTAATGCTCATTATGGCAATGACTCGTTAATATGTATAATGGCTACAAGTTTTACCGGTTATATTTAGCGATACAATTAAACTAAAATCAATAATGTAATATCATGTTAAATAAAAAAAATATGTATAAAGACAGGATTTTCAATTAAAAAAATACATTATATACACACACATATGTACATGCTCATCTGTGTGTGCGTGCGCATGCGTTTGTGTGTGTGCGTGATATCGGAAATTTTTATTTTAGAAATTCATGATTCATTCTTTAGTGAATCACGAATTTGATGAAAAATTAAACGATTGATGAAAAAATAATGTTAGCAGTTCATACAATTTGAAATAATTTAAATTTACTTTTAGCAATTAATGTATTGTAATTTCTCATTACTAGCTGAAATGACTAACTATATGGCAAGCGAGCTGGAATCACAACATGTCTCTTAGGGATTGGTGAGTGAAATGAGCATACCTAATTTATTTGGTCGATGTATTTTCATCTACGCGCACTCGTTGTGATCAGTAGAAAAAATTTCAGTCACCAAAATTGAGTCATTTGCTATATAATGTTAGACTTCATAGTTTCCAAATCAGAGGACATTGCTTCTAAAATTTCATGAATGGATTTACAATTTTTTATATATAAGACGAAGACACGCTAACCACTATTCAGATGTCCTTAATTACTATGCTACTGATTCTGAGAATCCATTTCAATACCTACAGACAGACGTTATGCAAAAGAATTCCCTAACAATGTCATTAAAGCTGTTTACAGCATTCTTAACATTATAAATTCGATTCCTAAACCTTCTGTAGCTCATCCCTATCATTTTCCAATTGGAAGTATTTACTAGCGTAATTGTCCGCTTAGAGTACTCGTTACGCGTGCGGCTGAAAACCAGCAGTTGAAAAATAGGCTATAGTATAAGTCATCCCACGGGTCGCATTGTCGCAGCAAAGTAATTATTTGGGCTGTCCGTTTTCCGAATGAAAAATAATATAAGAGACTGTTATTCAATCGTTGGAAAGCAACTTCTCGGGAAGGGCGATGTTGAGTGGCCAAGATTTGTTTGTCAGTCTGTCTTTGGACGTTAAATGTTGGTTGTCGTCGGATCGCTGTAATTAAGTTCAACAAGTAGCCACGGACCTCCCAGTTAGTTGACTCGGTTGAGTTTTCATTACGCATTCGTTTATGACACAGCAGCTGAATGTTCGGGTTGTGAACTTAAACAAATGAGATCAATACAAAGGAATACCAATGCAACAAAAAAAAAAATATCACACTTTGCCAATACCAGCTGATTCGTTGAAATGGATCTCACGTTCATGGGGATAGCTTATTTCCAGTAGGGTTTTGTATCTTAAAAAAACTAAAAGATAATTGTTCATTGCTTCCTGGATTTGGTAGTAGATACCTAAATAGATTAAATCAGCAGTCAAAAGCATTTGATAATATACAAGGAATTCTTTTTTCCTCGTCAAAGTGCGATTGAGTTTGAATGATTTGTTTGAAACTTTGTACGAAAACTTTAAATATTTTTTATTTAATGATTTCCTCTTACAACAATTAGGCCATATATGATTTAGAAATAATAAAGCTTTTTTTAACACTTTCAGTCAACGATATTTACTGAAAAAAATTCTTCTCTACTTTGTACATGGAGCAGCTTATTCCATGTTCAATAATACTTGTTTACATAATTATTATTAACAAAATAGCACTCGAAAAGAATGTTTTGAAAAAGTACGAATTCATTTAAATAAAGCACAGAAAGAATAATGTAGGCACATTCAGATGTACTTCTACTTCATATTTATTTATTTTCCACTTTCTGAAATCTTTGCTTATTAAATAATCGACTGTATATTATTTTAAGTATTATCCGATAACACGTTACGCAAAGAAAAAGAACTGATTTTCACTTTTAAACAAAATTATGTAAGTATTAAAACTAATTAAATAATATTTTAACTTTAAACAATAATTAAGTAACAAAAAATATCATTCTATTCTTGCCTCGAATGTATTTAAAATAATTACAAACTGAAAGATGAAAAAATCGGTTTTTCGCTAAATTGATTATATTTAAAAAAAATATTTCATTTAATTTTCTAATGATATATACAAGCTTCAGATTTAATTTTTCCTTAGTTTCACAAAAAAAAGTAGTGACTCAATAATCGAAATCTTTTAAAATGCGTTGAAAATATTATTCTCAGAATAGTAAATTAAATTAACTAATCATCCATAATTAATCTCAAAAATATTACACGAAGTTCATCATAGTTTAATTTAATAATAAAATGAAAACTTGAATTCTTATAAGAAGAACTATTGTTCCGAAGATAGCTTAGAAGCAAATATATATATATATATATATATATACTACCATTGGGAAGACATTGATATATATGACGTTGGGAAACATGACTAATGGGAAGAAATACAGCACATGTTCGCCGCTAGTAATATGAAGCAAAAAGAGGACGATAATGATAATAAATTCGTGGATTTTAGCACTTTAAGACAGTTAAAATTACCATTATTGCATCTCGATAGGCATAAAGAATCTCACAGTTTAGAAGTTAAAAGGTTTTCAAGTATGCATTTAAATTCATAGGAAATAATTTTATGAACGTAGTCAAAATGAAATTACCGCGCACATATATAAATGAAAAATAGCATGTTTGCAATAATAAAAGTACTTCCTTTTTTTAATTAAAAGCAAAAATTTATATAATTTTTAAAAACAGAAATAAAATATTTTTAATAGTTTGAAAAGAATGATAATTTCAAAAAGCCTTTAATAAGAATAATATCCAATAATTTAAATTTTTATCTCCAATGAAAAAATCTGCAATAAAATAAGCAACAAATATATGTTTTTTTAAAGAGATTATTTATTTTATAGAAACATGCAATAAGCAAAATTAATAAAGCAAATAAAAAGCAAAAGCAAATAAATAAGTGATGCATTGTGATGCATAAATTGCTTTCTTAAATTTGATGTACGTAATTAATAATTTCTTTCTATATTATTTTCAGGGGTGAATTGATACTTTCGTTTCTTTTCGAAATTTTTGGAGAAAATTTATCTTTTTTTTTTTTTTTCTGAACGCTGGCGAAATCTTTATAGTTTCTGTGTTGTATATAGGGAATGCAATGGAACTTGACGAATTCGAAGCTAAAAGGAACACAATAAAATTAGATTTATCCAGAAATTCAAATTACGAAATAATGGGTCTAAAACCAAGAGAATGATAACAATTTTTAAAACAAAAAGTGCAGTGAATATTTATTATTTACTTAATAAATAATTTGTAATAAGTAAGTCGATAGTAATTTTAATAAATAAAGCATAATTATAACTAGGCATTTTTTAATAATTTAAAAAATGATACTTTCAGTCGATAATTTTCATGAACTAACACTACACAACACTTTTAACACAACGTCTGTATAACGGAACTTTAAATTTTTAAAAGAAATGATATTTTTTGGTTGTTGTTATTTTAATTTAATATACCACATAACAAAAAAACACTTTCAGGAGGAGGTGCTTAAAAAATTATTCACAAGGAATAAATGAGGATACAATGCATGGCCGTTAGCAAGAAACAAAACCAATTCGAAAGTAAAAATAATCCTTTGTAATTTTTGGTTGCGACTTCGAACAACTAAAAAATTTCGATGATATTTCAGTATTATATTAAATGAAAATTCAAGTTACCAATGAAAAATTCAAATTAACAAAGAACAAGACATTCAAATTTCTGACAAACTAATATGAATCTATGTGACAGATATTTTTCGGTATAGCTAAACAGACAAGATTTCTTTATTCAAGTTTGGGATAGTCTAGATCTCAGGGAAGGTAGCAAAGTTGAAGCTGGGATAGAAGGTCAAAAACCGGTTGGCCCAGGCAAGTTCGAGACTTGTTTTACCTTTATATTTAAAACAGAACGAGTGGTCTCCCCAAAATTTTCTAGCATACCCTCCAATAAAGGTTTTCTCTTTTCTTCCACATAAAATTATGGATCTTGTGTAATGCCGCGAATGCCTTGGATGGAATGGGTGAATGATAGTTACGAAATATAGAATTTCGGCGTGAATCTAGCATTTTTACTGAATCTATAGCAAGAATATGTGTTTTGGACATCTTTTTGCCGCGCGATTGAAGCCAAAATTTGACACAAACTACAGTTGTAGGATAATATTAAGACTGTTCTCGTTAATAAGAATGGTTGAACAATTTTTTGTAACATTCACAGAGAAAGAGTAAAGCAAGTTCACTGAATTACAGTCAATCAGCACCACATAAGAAATCAGTATTAAAGAAGTACAATCAGTAACAGAATTTAAGAAGAAAATGGAGAAAAATCTCATTAATATCTCGACCAAAGTTTATGAAAATTCCAAATTTAATATTTGGTAGTACCTGAGAGACCAAG
>JAPMOR010028490.1:136093-170726 GCA_026543865.1 Argiope aurantia
CATGTTTTTATTTAAGTGATTGAATACATTTGATATTTGTATTTTAACTACGAGATCAAAGAAATGCACAATTGTTTCATATGTTTTCTAATGTATGAAAATTTCCATCCGAATAACTGTTCGAATTTCTTATTTAGACCCTTTCCAATAAGTTAAAATTAAAATATATCAAATTTTCTGGAGAAGTTTTAACAAAATTGCATTAAAAACTTCCAAAATGAATCCATTTTATGAAATTTGTTATTAGATGTTTGTTGATATAACTTCAAAAAGATTTTTAGATGCAACATTTAATTATCAATGTGCCATCAATAATAAAAAGAAAGCTTGTGTTTGTCTGCCAAATTTGATCCAAAATGCTTTAGAGAATGAAAATGGGAACCTCAAAGCGATTTTTTTTTCGTATCTCTAATAATAATTTTAATTGATTGAAAAGCAAGCCACTTATCAATATTTTTAGTGATAATTCTCAAAATATTATTCCACAAAAAAAAATTCACACCATTTAAAAACTGCAAAAATTAACTTATTACTGATATAAATTTAGTTAATATTCAATTTTTCTATAATTTTAAAGATTTTTCAAATATATTTATAAATATGATTTGCAACAGTGGTTTTCGCAGATGAAATTTAAGTTAAACCTATTTCATTATTTTATCAAGCCTTTAAACCGTGTCCTTTTATCCTTTTGAATTAGATCATTATATTTCAAATAACTTTTTTAATCAAGAATTTTACTTTATTAAAAATTATTAAGTGATTTTATAGCTTATGAATATTACATATTCTCTTTGTGTAATTTGTGAAATACAACTAGTTTAATTAAATAGTTTCTAATGGCAAAGTAAAGTTATTGTACTAGCCATTAGAATCATACACCACTCTAATGGCAGAAAAGCACTATTAGCAATAAATCATATACTATAAAATAAGTGTGTGTATGCATGTGTATGCGCATTTGTGTACATGTGTTTGATACATTTTCTTGAAAAGTTACGGTTATTTAAATGATAGATTTATTGTACTTTTTTTTATTTTTAAGAAAACAGTTCAATTTTCAGCAACTTTTAAAAAGCTCTTTGTTAAAACCATAATCAGCACTTAAGCAACATATACAACAAAAGAGAAAAAAAGAAAAAGACGAATGACCATAAATTGAAATGGTTTTATGATAGTCTCCCATTCATTAAAGTTTTAAAGAGCTTCAAATCGGAATCGAATTTTATTCTAAATATTAAGAAAGATATATATTTGGCTTGTGGCATTGTAGGCTTTTCTTCAGTGACATATGTAGATGTATTATACCAAGAACCTGAAAAGTTGGTGCTTCGCTTTGTTTAAATGTCTTTTCTTTGCTGTAGAATTATCTACATATAACTTTTAAATAAATAAAATTTAATACAAAATTAATAAATTAAACTACAGAAGCATATAATATATTTTCGAATGTGACAAGAAACATTTTGAAATAAATTTCGGTTAGGCAGGAATTATTATGAATTATGAATTATTTAATTAATAATTTTTTAAATTAATAATTGAATTTAATTAATAGACATTTAATCATTATGAAATTGAACTTGAGATATGAGCAGAAAGAAAATTAAATTTAGACAAATATCTCCGTTTTTATCAAAAATGCATCAATGAAAAGCATCAATTTTTGTTAATGCTATAATTAGAGATATAAAATTATTCATCATAAATCAGGCAAAGATCCCAATGATCTCGGATAATAAATGTTCTATTTTAACCCCTTAACTGTTTTATTTTCTTTACTATCTAATAAGATGAGACCTTCTATTTTGGAAATATTTTCTTATTTTGATTCAAATGAAAAACCATTGAATACTGGACTTATCTATGTATTCGAAGTAATTTTAATCGTTATGGTTGGTATATTTTTTGCTTAGAACTATCAAAATTCGATAAATCGATGCACGTATGGCATACAGGCAAAACAGTTAAGCTGTTAAATATGATACTATTTAATTCATAAAATGCATTATCAAAAATTTGTTTAATTTTGAATTATTAAAACCATTCTAATGCATTTATGTGCGTATATGTTCGCAATTATAAGCATCAAAACTAAAACTATCAACCCGCATAAAAACATGTACTCAAACAGTATCACATAACGGCAAATTAAATAAAAGCTGGTTAGCTCTCAATCCAATTGATATATTGAATAAAAGCTCTGCAGCAGTAAATTAATTCCTCCCCCAAAATTTTTGCGCGTCAACGCTCATATCGCTTCAGAAGCTCGAGTGAATATGCATCAGCCCAACAAAAAATAATGATATGAAATTATTAACCTACAGCTTATAGATTAGCAACGGTTTTCTCATTAGAAAAACAAAGAAAAAAATAAACCTCAATACATCTGCCATTCGTCTGGGGGATTGTCCAGCTGAAAAAATAGTCTATTTTATTTTATCGGCCGTGCTGACAAAGCGAACAAAGAAAATAAAAGGCTTGATAATGAATTCGATTCTTTTGTTGATTTTCACGTATCTTTCAATTACGTAAATCATATCTGTATGTTTAGTAGGAAGATGGTCCCAAAACATTATGCAAGTAATGGCTCTGAACAAACATTGAAAAAAAAATTAATCAATCGCGAAGTACTTTTTATATAGAAGAACAAGATTTCTAATAATGCTATATTTTACATAGGATTTTATCAAAGTTTGAACGAATACAAATACTTTTCAGAAATATCTGTCGGATTTCTCCAATTGTGCTTGAGATTTTATGATGAAATAATTCATAATCTCATGCTATGCCAATCAGTTGATGCATAGTTTTTATTATTTTGGTGAATAATTTAAAGTGAACATCTTTACTTTATATCGCATATTCGGTAAAAATCACAATTTTCTGCAAAGCAGTAGAATTAAAAACTACCTAGAATTTCTATTAAATTTTCCAATAAATGCGAATTTTAGTATTTAAAGTATAATTATATTATTATAAAAGAGGTTTCTGATTAATTACTGCTCTAACGATTACAAAATTTGAATGGAGAATTCGATTTTTTGTTGTGTTCCGTTTATTTATATAAAAACAAATAAAACCCCATCAACTGATATATTAGATACAGGTTGAGATTTATTATCTTATTATTTAAAACTATTCCAGGTATTTTACTAAAATTATTTCAAGCTTATTAAAATTTCATATTACGTTAATTAAAAGAAGGAAAGCACACTAAAATAATAATAAAAATGGAAAAGGAAAATAAATCTGCTGTACAAATGTACCCAATGAATAGTGCCAATAGTTGGGTAATATAGTACGATAGTACATAATGAATTGTTAAAATAAATAAAATCAATCATATTATGAATGGAATTTTATGTTTTATAATCCCAAAACTATAGCAAATTCGTAATTTTTCTTTATTTAGATTCTTTTGGAGAATATTTTAATATTCTACTGTGGAAAGATTTATATTCATAAATGTTCTAACATCCAAAAATCGATTAAAATATAATCCAAGTTTAATTATATAGATATATGTCGCCAAACGCTACAGACACATCATTTATTAATAATAAATAAAGAATAAAAAAATATAATTGTTCATCAAAAGGAAGGATTTCCTTAGATAGAGTAGAAGTTTATGACATTTTTTAAATCAATTTAACAGACATACAGGATTCATTTTATTGCAATTAGTAAAGATCATTTAGAAATGCATAGTATTTTTCACTTAAAAATGACTGATCAAATTTTTTTATGCTTCTATACTTTTAATGATTTCACATTTGCGCTTCAAGAAACTTAAAAGAAAAAGAAAATTCACTCCTAATGTGCAAAATGTTTGAAAAAAAAAATGAATAGAAAAAAAGTATTTCAGTCCGATGCCGTGCGTATTCACCAGCATCTTGTCTCCTCTCGGTTTCGAACAAAGATTTCCCCCGTGCCCGCTCCCAAATCGAGTCGCCTGATTGGCAGATCGGGGGGAATGAGGGGCGTGGCGAACTGATCAGGTGGCACGAGCGTTTTTTAGAGATAAAAGGTGGAGAACTAAAGAAGTCGTACGACAGATGCCAAAGAGGAACTTGTGTGGGAAGTCGATCTCTCTCTTCTCTCATCTCAGTTTCTAAAATCTCATTTTAAGATGAACTGATTATTTCGCTGCATTTTCATTCTTATTTCAAGTTTTTCAATACCTTAACAGATTTGTATCTTCAATCTATGAAAAAATTCTCTCCAATGAAAATCATATTATGAACTAGGATTTAAACTTCAATGGACCTACGTGAGATCATGGTGTCACATAGTGTTTCGATGTCC
This sequence comes from Argiope aurantia, assembly GCA_026543865.1. NCBI lineage: Eukaryota > Metazoa > Arthropoda > Arachnida > Araneae > Araneidae > Argiope > Argiope aurantia. The sequence continues at coordinate 140,402 of JAPMOR010028490.1, forward strand.
ATCTCAAACGAATATGTCCACTGCCCATTTTCTTCATCTTCCGTGTTACCCCTGCCATGGGCGCCACATCCAAGTTCCCCTCAAAGTCCATTTAAATTATTTTCCCCACAAATAAACCCTTATAACGCATCAAAAATGTTTCCTAATCCACCGTCGAATGAACTAGCCAATAGTCCTGTTGTCAGACGCAAGAACTCTAGAAAAAGCACCAAACCCAGCTATAAACATGTTCCTCATAAAGACAAACCTCCTCATTTGGTGGCCAGAAGAAATGCCAGAGAAAGGAGAAGAGTTGAAGCAGTTAACAGCGCCTTTGCTAAGTTAAGAAAGTGTGTGCCCATTGAAAATCGCAACAAGAGACTTTCCAAAGTAAAGACTTTACATCGAGCTATAGAATACATTAATGGACTTCAAGCTTTATTGAGACAAGGAGAGAATCCCGCTCTGTCTTCCGAGCCGATCCAACATTATAGTCGTCTACGAAGCGAAAGTGTGACTTCTCCTGATGATGATGATGACGATGATGATTTGGATGATGATGACTCCAGGGCTGTTAAGGAAGAAAGAGACGATTCTGAATTTCCCGAATTTGAAGAATATTTGGAATCAGATGTGGATGTTGTCAATAAGGAAAATGAAGGACAAGTCTGGAGCTCGCTTAGTACGGTTAGTATTTTTTGAACAACTGATAATTTTAAAAACTTTAAAAAAATAAAAAGCTGTGCACATCATAATATTTTTTTATTCTTTATTTAATTCTGCTTGTTTTGATGTGCATTGTGAAGTATTCTCAATTTTATTCCGAATAAAATATATATATGCGTATATTAGATATCTAATAATGCATGTCACATATGATAACAGAAAGGATCTAATGTTGCATAATACATGTTGGCTGCATTAATTTATTCAACGCATAGTGACACTTCACAAATTAAAAAAAGATGTCTATTTTCTGATATATACCAGTATATGATGGGGGTTTTTTTTACTGTTTTTTGAGGTGGTTAATTACAGATGTTTTAAAGTTGCTAGATAAGTTCTTAACTTTTTAAAATTATTGTACCATGCACAATATATTTAATGTGAATGCTTATTATAAAGCATTTCAGCAAAAATATGCTATCATTTCCTGCATTTTTATTTATTATTTTTTAATTAAAATTTTTTGTTAAAAATACCCCCTTTTTTATAATATAAATTATATTTTTCATTATTTAAATTCGATTTTGTTCCAGTTATTTTTAATTTGAATATAAGATTCAAAATAAGCATAAGAACAAAATGTTCACATGCATCTAAAGTAAATGCTAAAGAAGACCTTATTTTAGAAAGAAATTTCTATGCAATATTTTTTAATTAAATAATTTATATTTTATTATGCAGCTTGAACAAATTTGAAACCGTGTTACATTTTGCAGTATAGGGAGAAAAATTGTAAAGATGCTTCAATTAAATTTGTTGACGTTAATACAATGAACAGTAAATAAAATTTTAAAATGTGTTCTTTCTGGTAAAACATAAAAATAAAGAGATAATTAGTTTTATTTATATATTTTTCATAGTTCGAAGACATTGTTTTTAATCTTTCAAAAATAATATTTGAAAAACTGTCTTCAGTTTATATATATACACCAACCTATCGCCTACCATGTTTTTTTATTAAATTAATCGTTAACAAGAAAGCACATTATAGTCGAGTCGATGTTGGGGTTTTTTTTCTAACTCAATAGTTTCATGAAAATTACAGGCACCATTTCTGTGCCTAAATGTGACAGCATGTTTACGATAAAATGAATGTGAAAAACATTAAGAAGAACGAAAAACATAACTGTCATTCATCATAAGGTTTACATGAACTATCAGCTTAAGTGCTTTTGTTGTCTGTTTTATTAATGCATCGATTTTCATACTTTTGAAAGCAGACATTTCAATAAAACTCTGAATATTTAGGAAGATTATATAATTTGAACTCGTATCTATGTATATAAGAAACAACTCTTTTATTAAAAACTGATAAAATGATACATTACTAAAATCAAAATAGCCGGAATAAATCTCATAGTTTTTTAATTGAAATCCAATATCTAAATATCCAATGCAATATGAATTAATGTAGCTTATTTTTAATTTTCTTCTTTTTTTCATTTCTTTCCGAAGCATAAAAAGAAGTAAAAACAGCGTAATATTCAAAGATATTCATTTTGACTTGGATGGATTTTATGGTTCACTCTTTTCTTTCTATTAAATATCTATGTAATTTGCATTCCATCGATGCACAAATATCTTAGTGAAAAGCACAGGGAGTTTAAACCCATTAATTATCTAAACACTAAGTAGGAAAGATATTGAGCTCCATCATGTCATCATTAAATACTATCAGCAAATGTGAGCTGCTTTTTGAACGAGAAACGTCACTTCTTTCTCCCTAATTAAGATTCCACTTGACGACACATTTAAGAGATCTTATCACATTCGCAACTACTTTTTTTTTCTCCTATACTTAATTTCCTTGTCGTTTACTTGGATTTTCATTAACTAATGAAAGGCACAGCAAATTATATTTGTTCGAATTTTCAAACCAAGTTTATTCCTAATGTAGTATTTTTGAAAATGAATATAGACTAAAAACGTTTATAAGGTCCAAGAATTATTAAAGATAAATAATGTGAATTTAAGTATGATTAGCAATTCTGAATCAATATGAAACTATTCCTTTTTTTTAAATTTATTGCTGATGTTTATGATAGTTAAAATATAGTCATGTAATTATTTTTATCTTAGATTCTTAAAGTAAAATAATCCTACTCAGAATTAAATTTTTTTACGTACTGAAGTAATGAAACTGACAATATCAATTTTCATACGATTCAGTATTCTGTTTCAGACATGGAAGCCACAATCAATCAATTTTTTGACTGCACTATAGTTTCGAGACCTTCTTAATTTTTGGTATGGGATATATAAAATTATTTAAAGGAGCATGGAGTCTGAAAAAATAACACAAGAGGAATCTATTAGGATATACTATACTTATTACATTACACATATATGACTTTATGTTCATTAATGAGGACTATATAAATAACAATGTTTCTATTTCGATCATTAGGTTTGATCTCGTTAAATTTTTTGTTCTAAATTATTATAAAACTGGATATTATTATTATTATCTCTCCTCGGAAAATATAGACATTATATTTTAAATATTTTGCTTAAATCATTGTCTCTTGGCTTTGAATAAAGCAATAATTATGCAGTTCCGCTGTATTTTGTAAACTTCCCATTATTATTCCCTACATTAATCTGGTAAGAATTCAGTTTCCTGTATATTAAAAGATTAACAAGGACAATTAATTCCTTTGAATCCAAGGTGCTGTACATAACAAATATTAATAAGAAAAGTACAATAAGATAAAAGAATAATTAAGAAAAAGTTAAGAAATTACAGTGAAAATATAACATGAATGAAATAAATTTATTGTCTTGAATTAGCAATCAGTTACGAAACTTACGTTATCATAAAATAATCGATAAAAGTTATTGAAATTTACATTTATCAAGGTATGCATGCAATTTCTTACTGCAGATTTATCAAAATGTTTTTATATTATTATAAAATTAAATAGTTTACTAGAAAAACTACCGAAGCGGTCCCTTCTTGCTCAATAGATTTCATTATTTGTATAACGCATTCAACTGATCCTCGTTTCAGAATTGTTTTCTGTTGCTTTTATTCTATGTAATTGTTCTTTGATTTCTTAGCTTTATTTTAACCTATAAAAAATGTTCGTTATTCAATTCATTAAGAGTAAATTCTTGAAAATAATTCTCTGACTAAGTTGCTACTTTCTTACATTTAAAAGTCATAATTTAATTTTCTTACACTTAGAAAGTTCTATGCATTCGTCTGTAGATAGAAAATTGATATGTGTTTCCCATTTACATTTAAAAATTATAGTAGATTCTAAAGATTTAAATTGTAAAAAAATCATATTTAGGAGTTGTACTTGTTTATTATCGGCAGCGAAGAATTTAGTTCAGCACTTATTTCAGTATGCAGAAGAGAAAATAACAAAATTAAATATTTAGCTCTTTTTTTTTTTTTTTTTTTTTTTTTTTTGTAAATCGTTCACACAAATTTCTTTTTAATTAATTTTAGAAGTATTCCATCAGTTCAAAACAAGCCGAATTATAGTCGAAGGAAATTCTTAAAACGCTTTATAACTTTATTGTTTTGCCAGCATTTTCCTTCGCTATTACGATACTTGTTTCCTGTCATTCTAAATGAACTTGTATCTACTGTTCTTGTAACAATTCTCTATCAATTGACGCGAACAACTTAATGCTCAGAAAATATCCTGCCACTGCTTTTTCTTTGGATGAGTGATGTTCATTTTATTCATACCTTCTCGCTCTCTCTTTATCTTTTTTTTTTTTCATCTCGATTTCACTATGTCGATCGTAATCAGATTTTATCGTGTATAAAATACTACGTTTCATAGTGGCCTCTCTAATGGACATTGCTCACAGGAATCTATTATTGTAATCATCACATTCAGTTGTGTGCTATGAAGAATGTCAAATAAGATTCGCTGTCTTAAGTAATTTAATATACTCAATCATTTCCCTCGTGTCGAATATGTAATCATATTTGACAGCGCTGATGAAATTGATAGATGTGAGACTCCAGTTGAAATAAGTAGAAAATTTGAAATTTTGTGCATTAAATTTTTTAGATTATTTTTACGCGCATGTTCTAAATATGTGCGTTATGCCATAGTATAATTATATAATTGACAATATTATGCAAATGTAATCTATTGAAGATAAAAGGAATTGATTTATCATTTCAAATTTACATTGAATTTATTACTATGGCAAAAATAGATTTTCATGACATAAAATTATATCATACTTTTTTCTGTAAAGGAAACTTTGGTGCTAAATCCTCTAGGATAAAGCCATATTCAAAATTCATTTTCAGCTATTCTAGAAATGCAGTTTCACTTTCAACAAAAAAGACATGGTTGTAATCAAAATTCTCAGGATACATACAGCAAGGAACAATCTAAATTTTGCAAATCATATTTTATATTCATTAAAAAGAGTTTATGAGAATGGAATTTCACAGGCTGGAATGCGAATTTTTAAATAACATTCAATCAATTTATTTCAGTAAATATTAAACTTGGAATTGAATCAACTAAACTCAAGCATTGAAAATAAATCGACTGCACAATAATACACTGATTTTTTTTAAAATTTTCATTTTATACCGCTGATTAGAATGAATATAATAAATTTGAATTTCTCATTTCTGTCCCTTTCATTTTTGTTTCATATATTTTTATTTCTTTTTCAGGGTTGTGAATCAAATTATTGGGCATACATGCCTTACAATCAAGACTATTCTGGCACTCTACCGAGTTAATGCGATTTCGGCGATTAAAATGGAAGAAAAGAAAATAATACAGTCATTGCAACTTGGACATAGGGAATTATATCTTCAAATTGCCAACATTTTCTAGTGCTACTGGGCATTCAATAACAGACTTTCAAGACAATAAATTCTTGATTCCATTTTTTCTTCAGCATACTCTATTTTTTCTCACTTGTTGTTTGCAATATATTGAGAAAAAAATACTTTAATTATTTTTTAATTAGCATTAAATAAGGAGAAAATCCTTTCCTGCTTTTTAAAAATATCTAAAGATAGCACTTCAGTGTTGAAATGCGTCAAGCTTTGCTCATCTGCACAAGTTAAAGCAATTTTGGGAATATTTTGGAAACATTTGGAAATGAGTTTTGATAACGTTCTCGTTCCAAAATTTTTTACTATAAGATATTGTAAAATTTAAATTTTTGAATATAGTATACCTTAATGTATAGTATACCTTTGAATATAGTATACCTTAGTCATAGAACCAGAAGAAAAATGATGAAGTTGGAAAAAGAAATTTCAAAGCGAACTATATTTTTGTTTATATCACAATCCCATGTTCATTTTAATGAGCAAAATTTTAACTTATTTTAATATCTCTTTTTATCATTTACTTTCCAGTTGTTTTGTAATTGTGTGAAGATTATTTGGAATTTATGTGACATTGAATTTTAGAACATATTCGGGTATTTTTTAGCTTTTTTTTATTCTACCTCATTTCTCCGATTGTTATTTAAAACAGTACTTAAGTTTCTTAAAGTGTACATATTCTTCAAATACTTTCACAGAGCGCTTGAAAAGAATGTGAACACGTGATTGTAATTTGTTCTGTTTTTTTTAAATAAAAAGTTTTCATAAATAAAAACTGAAGAAATAGTAATTCTCCGGTGTTTTCTTTTGATTATATTTTTTAATCTAAGCAACTAAGAATTCATTCTTATGATAATATGTTTGACTTTATATTGTCGACAAATCCCATATAATCTAATTTTATTAACCTACTTTGAAAAGTATACAAATTATAAAGAATGTAATAGGACATTGTAAAGAATTGTTATTTAATTATTCGTATGCACCATAACTTGCAGAAATTGCTATATCTTTTTTATTACATATTATTCACACATATTCAGAATATCTAAAAAAAATCCGAAAAGTTATCGCTTTTTTGACAAAGATTGTGAAACACAAGATTTATTCTTAAAGTTTTAAACAGAAACATATTCAAACAAATATGTAAAACTAACTCCACTAAATAACATAAAAATTTAGGAAAAAAATTATTTCTGACAATGCTGTATTTAATTAGAAATTAAACCAATTAGGAAAATGGTAAGTTTTACATGAAACAAATTGAAATGCTGAAGCTCAGACATTATTTTTTTTTCTTTTTTTGTAACTGAAATGAATTATATTAGAATTTGCAACCCCATCCGCAATTAGAACTAAAACCTCCCTAAAAAATGAATGATTGAAAGAATATTTCAATGACACAGAAATACTATTTATCTTACTTGAAAAAAATTTAGATAAATGTCTGCATTTTGTAATTAAATTCTCAATTCTTTCGAACTATGTTATTTCTCATTGGAAATATTTAACTTGCTTTTCATTAAAACGGGAACAAATTTTATTTAGATAACTGAAAATTAAAAATAAAAATGAAAATGTCAAAAGTAAAAAGTAAAATTTGCCATTAAATGCTTGATTTCAAAGTATAGTTACGTTTTATATCGCTGACAACATTCATATTCAAAAGCAAGTAATGGACATCGTTTTCAATCAAGAAAATCAGAAAAAAGAGCAATATTCAACGAAATTAAAATTGGGATTACTTGAAATCCAATTTGTTTTACAAAACACAAGTTTTAATAGAGCCATGTTGATGATCATTCATTCAAACCCGAAGGGTATTATTATGAAGATTTATAGCTATAATAGGTGAAACTGAAAACTAATATGAACAATCCAGAATAATGAATGATCTGATTTGCTATAATTTGTGGGCTGAACTCTCTCTTGAAATGGTTCTTGCCCCAGGACAACCACAGAGGGAGATAAAATGTTCGAATGACACTTTGGGAGTTTTATCGTACCATTTACATTTCTTAGGAATTGATAACCTTAAAAAGTTAGTGTCCTTGTCAATAAAATTACAAGCTTTAAAAATGCTCCATAGCCTGAAGGAAATTTCTGCGAAAACTAATGTTACAGAAAGAAGCAAGCATTTGACTTATATTGATTTGTTTCTAATGAGAGAGGCAGTACCAAAGAACTTATATACCACCCTTTAACTTCAAGGTTAAAGATCGTGCTTAGAATTCTTGTTTCCAACTGTTTCATTTTCTAGTTAATATTTTTTTTTTCACATCAACCACAAAAATAATTAAAATATCGGTGCGTATTTAATTTATTAATCTTTTGTGCACGTAAACTTCTATTAACACATTCGTAACTTTTAAGTTTATGTAGATAACATTTTTTTTCATGTTTTTGCACCAAAGAAGCATAAAAAACTGTTCATTGTTTAAGATAATAGATATTTACTAGCCAATATCTTTGATCCAATATGAACAGAAAGTTTCAGACTATCTTCATGATAATTATAGTTTTGAACATGTGCTGTTTCCCAACATTTCATATAAGTTCTTCATTTAATTATATGTTCTTAATTTACACAAAAGATCAACACCGGTATTGCTTATTTTTAGAGAAGAATTTGTCTGCAAAGCAGAATTAAAGTTTACAAATTCAAAACTAAAACGGAATAACAAAAAATGAGGACATTACTGGTTCCATTGTAATCTATTACCAACATTCCTCATATTTAATGTAAATAAAACATTTTGAAGTTCATTTAAAAGGCAACTAATAAAATCTGATATTTGTATTATACTTATTTGCAATATTAAATTCAATAGCATTTCTCTGAAATATTTCATTATAAACTGAGCTTTTTAGTTTCTGCTAATTAAGAGGACAATAATTATTAAATTTTTATCATTTCTTTTAAATACACTGAATTTTATTGAAAGGGATTCATTTCATTTCGTTTTAATAGCAGTCTCCTTCTTTCATTTACAGCAGGTATCAAGAAATTTTCATTGGAATCAATTCTACCGTTTAAGTGAGAAGCCTTCTAATCAGTGCCGGAAGATCAAATAGGCAATGTAGGCAAATGCCTACTGGCCAACTTCAAAGGGGTTTCTTCGGTGTTTTCATGTTAATATAATTTTTTTCTTTACAAGGATCATGTACTCTAAAGAACTGAAATTAAAATCAATAAAGGTTTATATTTCAGAAATATTATTTTCAAGAGTTTTTCCCCATATTTTCAAATTTGCTTGCAGATCAATGTCGTCCAATTTCTTTAGCAAGCCTCCCTTCTTATGCCTTGGCAAGTTTTGCATTTGAATGTTAGAATGCACTAAAAACTACTATAATTTTCTTTTTACCTTTTGATCTTAAACTACTTTTTAAATTCAAGCTTTTTATATACCAGATATTGAAACGACTCTTGTTGAATTTGATTCACAATTCTATGTTTCGTTAATTAAGCTGTCGGAATATTTGTTACTTACAAACTATTTATATAAATGTTAAAGTAAAATCATTAAAAAAATATCTGGTTTTCGAAATTAAAAGGAGGAGTTCTCAGTCCCACCTCGGAGTGGGATTGTGCTTATTCATTGCAATGTGTGAAGCGTAAAAATGCTAGAACGATTAAGTGCGTTTAAATACGTGTAAGTGTCATCATAAAAACACTTAATTTTTAACACTTAACTTAAACATTAACACTTAATCGATTGAATTGTCATCCAGTCTAATGTTACCCGAATTAATGAATGACTTGGTCACATAATAGCAACCATAGATAATCTTCCACAAAATGACCGAGAAGTGCACAAATCAACATGATAATAAGATTAGAACAGTTTTTATTTATATTTAAGGCATAACGCAATATAAAAATTATAACTTAATAAACGGTAGAAAGTCTCTACTTACGAGTTTGTTGGATTTATATTTTGATTTTTAAAAAAAAAATGTCTTTTTTGCATGCTTGAGTGCGCGCGCATGTGTGTATTAAAGCCTTTATTCGTGATTGAAACCTTTTCAACCATATTTTAGGAATAACAACATCAGATATTCAGCCCAGGGATTATGGAAAGTTTTTTCTTCTGCTTGTGATACAAACAGAATAGCAGCAGTAGCTAAACTAAGCCAAGCAAAATCTAGGCTTAGTTTAGTTTAATTATATGAACGTCCCGTTTTTTTTAAAGCAACACTAGGGTTATTTTGGGACGGACCTCTTAATTTTGAACCGTGTCCAGACGACCAGGACGAGCTGACACTTTTCTTTCCAAACTTCCACACAGTGGACGTTTGGCACCGGCAGATTTAACGTGCATCAGACTAGCTTGAATGACGGTTCTTCAGAGGAATCGGGTCTCGAACTTGAAACCCTTCGGATCCTAACCCGAGACCTTACCACTAGGCCAACGCAGTCCAAGCAAAAACTAGGCATCGTAGCAAAGAATTGCGGGTTCTTAGCGACGTAGTAATTTTACCAAAAATACACCGTTCATTTCGATGAAGCGTATTTTAAATGCATTGTGGATTAAACATCGTCACATTTGCATGATGTGGAAGTTTAAAGAATTGAGTCCCAGCTCAGACACTGCTCTCCTTAAATTACAGGTTAGACGTAAGATTTCCATTCCAAAATAGTTCTGAAAAATGGGGTGCTAATTTTACCAATATTCCTATTGAGAGCCTTTCCCTGTTGGAAAAATGTTAATCAATATCATTTTATATTAAGATTCTTTGTCTAATAAGCATTTGGGAAAAACGAGTTTTATCTCTACAAATATACCCTATGGGGAGGGTACCTCAGATATGAGGATGAGCAGCTTCCAGCATGGTGATTGGTTCTCGCCTCCTATGTGGGTTCCTCCTATGTGAGATCGACTACCCCTTCCCGATTATGGGACGGGCTTCCCGCGGGAAAAGTTGAACCGCGACCGGTGATGGCCCTTAAGACTCAACCTGAGTTCCCGCCAATCATGTCATGGCGGTCCAGTCATTCAGATTTATATGTATGCCTCTGAGCGGGTTGGAGTAGTCAATGAATGATTATCTCTACAAACAATTAAACAAAATGCAGTTGATTTCTCGCCAACTGCCTGCGCTGTTTGATAAATGAATTTTGCTAAGAAATTCTATTTGTTGAAATTCATAACTGAAGTTTCTAAAAGGGGCTAATCTGCTTTTTTAATTTTAATTTTCATATTTAATCAATACTCTCTGCTGTTTCAGCTTTCTTTTTTATTTGTAAATATAGTTCTGTAAAAATAAAATAAAAATGAGTGATTCTAAAAATATAATGCATTATGCTTGTGACAAGCTGGAAATATAACCTCATAAGAAAAAAAAACGATTTTTTTTTTTTTTTACAAATAAGGAATATTGTGTGATATTCAATGTTCACAATATCATATACATTGCATAATGTCGTACAATATTGTACAACAGGTTATACTACCTGGGTTTGATTGGGCTCTATTGTACTACCTTTCCTAGCCTTACGATGTTTGTAGGATTATTTCTAATATATAAGTGTCTTTTATAATTTAAATTAACATTTTGGACAGAAACTTAATACACTTTTTTAAATAATGATGATGAAGACACTTACCATCTGAGATGTTACATAAAAGATGATAGTTCAATAATTTCTGCAAAACTTTCTGCTTGAATGATAGTTTACTCCTCTAGACTTCAACTGAGTATAATCGCGAAACAATCAAGATTTCTTTCTTCAAAATGTAATTCATGTGATTTTCATTTCGAAACAGAATCAAACATTTTTCTCTAGAGAAAGAGCAAAAAATTCATTTTGAGATAAGCTGAGATAAGATGTTTGAATATACACATATCTTCCTGAAGCAACGTTCACACGAGGCCAACTACTGGTTGTCTTATCGGGACAACCATCTGCCATTGTCCCGTTGAGGTCATGTGATATTCCTGATGTAGGCGAGATCTTCCAGTGCGCGTCCATCTCGTGTAAACCCTGTTTGAAGGCACTCCAAAAAATAACAACAGAATTAAGGAAAAAAACTTCATAGAAATAAGAACTATGCATTTGGTAGAATATAATGCAATAAAAGATTAGATTTCAAAGCGCACTAATACATATGAAAATCAATCTAAGAATGAAAGAGAAATAATAAGTCATTTGGAAGTACAATAATATCTGGATTATCCGCTGTCTTCTATGTTCAAAATTTCGTTCAAAACTTCAACCACACACAAAAAAAAGCTTTTGGACCTGAAACCAGCGAAATGGTCTCACTGAAACTTTCTCATAAATATACATGTGTTTTATTAACCGTATGGCACTGGCGAACAATAATTACGAAAGAACCTATTAGAGTGAGATCGATATATTTACCTTTGCTTCGATATAGTTCTTTAATATAATTCGATACCTCGATTATCTTTGGCGTGAATATAGCATTTTTACCGAATCTATCTTGTGATCTTTAGCGACTATGTTGGTGACTAATAATTGGGATGAGGTTAATACACAAATACCAGAAAATCGAATATGTATTTTGAACATTTCCTTTACGGCCGATTAAAGCCATAATTTGATACAAAACTACAATTATAGTCACTAAATCACATACTAAATTTCAAATATTTAAGTCTCTTCGTTTGCGACTTAATTGTACTTGCATGCGTGTGAAAGAACAAACCGACAGATGGTCGACCCTTTGATAGCATTGATCCCAAATTTGATATATACTTACACTTAAGATGTTAAATTTGTGTATAAATCATCCATCTGACTCTCCGACCAACCACGAGGGCACACGTATTTAAACCATAAAACTGATTGACCGGACCGCCAAAATAGCAACACTGGAGGGAACTGAGATTGAGTCCAAAGGGGTCACCGGTCACGGTACAACCCTCCCCGAAGGAAGTACGTCCCGTCATCGATGGGAGGAGTCAGATCCCCCACCTATTTCTGTACTCTCCAGGGTGGCGAGATCCAACCACCATACCGGAAGCCTCTCATCCTCATTTCTAGTTGCCCCCCGGGGGTTTAAATCAGCATATAAAATTTTATCTATCTAGTTCTCTTCATTTTGTAAGCATCATATTGACTTTCATTCGGATTCCTGGACAAATAGTGTTTCTCTGAGTGCAATGTGTCAAAATTTAATAGAAATCTGAAAATTTAGTGTAAGACCAAGTATTGAATTTCATCCTCTAACTCAAAGCGTTTTTGAGTTAACGTAATCACGGCCAGACGGATGGATGAATAAATAAACATTCATAATTTCAAAAATGTGCTTTTCGAACTCTGGAAAGTCTGAAACGTGGAAATTCTTAAAAATTTTAAGTTTGATTTTTTTTTTTTTTTTTTTTTTTTTTGATGATTGCAATACTTTCTCTTTGCATATTTCATATATAAAAAAGTAAAAAAAATCAGATTCCGCGGATTATTTTATTTATTTATTGTTAAGTAACATGCCAACAAAGGTTTCAATTATCACAAATACCAAACTGATAATTCTAGCGATTATTAAGTCATAATTGTATATATAGATCTTTGCTATAAATGAAAATTGTTCAAAAGCATTTCAGTGTTGATTTGGGTCTTTTTCTGGCCATTTTCGTATTATCTGTGGTTGTATTTGACCTCTTGCATACACACCACTTCCGGTTGGTCGATTGATTTCTGTTAGTGGAGGGATGGAAAAAATGGGACCATGCACATTTGCCGACAACAACAAAATATTGGCAAATGCCACTTCCTTTCGGCGTTGTTGGCGTAACCAGTGATACAAATAGTTCAGTTTAGCTTTATTTAGTTATACTAACACCCTATTTTGAAACTAAAGATGTTTTTGGATGGATCTCATAATTTTCAGCATCGATCAGATGACGATGGCGACATCTGATTGTGTCTCTTTTCCCGATGCAGAACAGTGGAGCATGTAATCTAATGGTCTTTTGCACACGACCAATTTCGGTTGGCGTTTGATCTTGTGTAATAAAAGTAGTAATTTTTATAGGAAATGTTTATAAATTCATGCTTTATATATTCATACTTTAAATATATTAACACAAAAAACCCAACCTTACCTCTTTTGCTATGCTCACTGCTTACACTTCGGAACAATAAATATATAGTTGTCTCTCTGTAATCCAATAGATATCATCCAAGTGCACTTTCAGACTAACAAAAGCACCAGATTAAAGGAAGATTACTTAAAAGGTTTATTTTAATAAAAGGAGTTTTATTTATTTCCCAAAATATTTAATTAGGCAAGAAAATTATACTATTTATAATAAATATTTCTACCACAACTCAAAATATGAATAGAAACCTAATGTTTACATCATCCAAAGTTTCTTGACTCTAAAATGTAGTAATTTGTTTTCCTTTTAACGTTCCATGCATGCTCATCTAAATACATCGGACTATTGGAGAGGTCGGATTAGCGAATTACCGGATAATGGAGAGACAGTACATTTATGGCTAATATTTCGTGACTAACATGTAAAAATGGGCATAAATAAATATTATAATTTAAAACTCGGCATCGGGAAAAGCTAGAAAGTCTCTGCCTCTGGGACGGTCGCTGAGTGTTGGAGCCGTCAATGTTTAAACCAGCCCTGAATAGTTTAAAATGATAAAACCTACTCCAATAGATGGAAATTAATATCCAAGAAAAAAAAAGGGAAGGTTTAAAATTTGAATTTGCTTCTTAAATAAGTAAGAGTTTACAATAATGGCAATTTCGGCTTCGAGATCTCTTAGTCTTTCTTAACAGTACAAAAAAATCAATCATTTTTTAATCAAAACTAAAATTTATTATTTATTTTAAGGTATAAGGAAATGTATTAAGGAATATTTCGTCGATTTCGTTTTAAAATTTAGCTTATCAAGTCACAAATTCATTAATAAATGTCTAATTATGTTCCAGACTGCTAAACGTGCTTCAAGCTTCCATTTTTGTTTCAGGTAAATATCTGATCAACAGATGGCGACACTGAAATAATGTTTTTGTCGATTATTGTCGATTATGTGGAATTTTCTTTTAATGTTTAACAAATTCCGCTTTCAAATGCTAGAGTTCATTACCAAGAAATTTAATTTTACCTCGACCTATATTTTTCAGAGTTGTTTAAGTAAATGATCATGTTTCGTGTTAAACAGACAATGCAGAACTTTCATAACCTCAAACTTCATACATTTCTAAATATTTTTTTTCTTTCGTTTTTTTAAATAGAATTTCTTACTGTTCAAAGTTACAGCAAGTAACGGTAGAACTAGAATAAAGTTTATGAATGTGTTCAAGATTTCGCATAAGGACTTTCTAAAAATAATTAAGAATGTACAGCATTTATGAAAAGTAAGAATGTACAGCATTGTGAAAAGAAGAAAAAAAAGAGATCAATGTTTTCTAACTAAACGGAATATAATTAGAATTTGATTTATTTAATAATAAAAACGTGACTATTGTTTTCTATCTCTCCGTCTATTTTTTTCACATATTTACAGTGGCTCCCAAAAGTGTTCGTACACCAACAAAAATCAATTAAAAACCTCATTATTTACTATTATATATTCTTATTTTTACATGAAAATTTTTTCATAGCATATTTTTACAGTTCTTAATAAAACAGTGAAGAATAAATTTTAATTACGATGCAAATTATTTTTTTTTAAATGACAATAAATAAAATTGCACAAAAATAGGACACAAAAGTGATCATACACTTTAAAAAAACATCACTAAATATGAAATTTTCTACATATTTTCTAAATGTTTAGTATTTAGTAGGATATCCTTTATTCTTTATAACAGCTTTTAAACGTTTGGGCATAGATTTAACTAAACGGTCGGTTACTTTTGCACCGATCTTGTTCCATTCTTCGATCATTACTGCTTTCAGTTGAATTTTCGATTTAATGTCGTGACTTCTTATTCGCACCTCTAATTCTTTCCAAATATGTTCTATAGGGTATAAATCTGGTGATTGAGCTGGAGTTTTAAGGGTTTGAGGGCAATGATAGAGGCAAAAAAGACGAACATTCATGGCCGTGTGCTTAGGATCGTTGTCTTGGTAATACACAAAGTTGTTTAAAATGCCCAATTTTTGTGCTGACACTTTTAAATTATTATTGAGAATATTTATATAAACTCTATGATCCATTATACCATCAATGAATACTAAATTGCCTACTCCAGCCGCTGACATACACCCCCAAACCATGACACCTCCACCGCCATGTTTTACTGTTCCAACTAAATTCTTGGGATTAAGTTCTTCATTTTTTTTTTCTCCATACAATGATTCTCCCAACCGATCCAAAGATGTTAAACTTACTTTCATCTGCAAATAAGACACGATTCCAATAGCTCTCTGGCTGGTTTATCACAGATTTGGCAAATTTAAGCCTAGCAATTCTGTTCTTCTAACTTACAAAGAATTTTCTTCGTGCAGAGCGGCCATGTATACCAGCATACCGAAGAATTCTACGAATAGTTTCACAGGAAATAGAAGTTCCATTTGATTCATTATATTGTGAAGTAAACTTTATTGCACTCAGTCGTGGATTTTTTAGAAATTTACTCACAATATTTCTTTGACTTCTAGCTGACAGAATTTGAGGGCGACCATTACGAGTCTTGTTTGCAATCCTTTTTCCCTCTCTGTAACGTTTTATTATGCTTTGCACCGTTGAATGAGGTAGATTAGTTATAGTTGCAATGCCTCTAATTGATTTTCCAGCTTTAAAATGAAATATAATTAATTTTCATACGTCTAAACTCGTTTCTTTACGAATGCGCGTCATATCTAAGAATAAAGTAAATAGAATAAATAATTGTGATATTAAATACTGAAATCAAACGATTTTAGTGTATTTTTCAATTAGAAGAAAAATAAACCGCAAAAGATATTTTTATGATGAATTTAAATAAATAATATTTGTATGTACGAAGACTTTTGTGTTCTAATTTTGTGACATTTTTTATTTATTTATTTTTTAGAACAATACTACTTGATTTTTTATAAAAATATTTGTTTAGTTTTATTAAGAACTATTTAAAGATGCTAATTAAAAAAAACCAACTAATAAAATGCTTTATTAAGAAGTATAGAACACAATTTCTGCAAATTTCTTTAGTGTACGAACACTTTTGGGAGCCACTGTAGGTAACCATCTCCATCAATCTAATAATGAATACCTTCTTTACCGAAAACAAAGATAAAATCCCGATTCCTTCGCTTAATAATGGCGTATGTTTTCTCGCGCTATGAATGCACACAGGACAGCTGTGGAGTCAATGCATCCTCACTTGATACACGTCAAATGCAAAGTTGAATTTATATTAAAATCCAAGAATGTTGGAGCACAAAGGGCGTGAGATCACAGCACAGTATAAGAAGGCCTATAGTTAGTCGTTAGGTTATATATGACTGTAACTTGAAGTTAACTCCATTATTAAATGTCTATCATTTTTCAGTAGTATGCCTACCTGAATCTGTTAATAAAATGTTTATTTAAACTTTATACATACTATTTAACACTTGCTCTTAGTCAATATCTTGTTTAATTTATCACGGTGATTTTTATCACCTTAAAGTTTTCCTCATAATTACTTTGAGGGACGCAGTGACCTGGTTGTAAGGTCTTGTCTTCCAGACCCTAGGTTGAGATCCGATTCCACCGAAGAACCGTCGTGTAAGCGGGTCTGGTTTCACGTTAAATAAGTCGAGGCAAATATCCTCCCACTGGTGTGGTGTGGAGGTTTGGTGAAGGAGTGCCAGCTCAGCTGTCGTCCTCGTCATCTGACAGCAGTTTAAAATTTCGAAATTACGAGGTCCGTCCAAAATGTTCACTGAGTCGGCTTGCCGTAGTATATGTTATTAATCATAAGGGTTGGTCTCTCAGAGATTGTCTCGCATACTCTCCAGTGTAGGTCTCGTCCCCCTTCCCCCGCATAAAACTGAAGACTTTTAGTAAGGCCGCGAATACGTTGCATGGAACTGGTAAACGATAGTTACGAAATATAGATCTTTGACATGAATCGAGCATTTTTACTGAATATGTCGATAGAATATGTATTTTGACATTCCTTTGCTGGTCGACTGACACCAAAATTTGACATGAAACTACTATTGTAGTCACAATATAACATATAGAATTTCATTGATTGAAGTCAATGCATTCGTGAATGACTGCGTTTACATGTATGAGAAAGTGCAGATTGGTAGAGGGTCAGCCGTTTGACTGAGTTGGTTCAGACTTCGATAAGTATTTGTATTTTGGATTCTTAACTTGTATATCAAATTTTATTTATCTAGCTCTTTGCGTTTTGCAGTTATCGAGTTTCTTGTACTCAAAAGTCCAAACAGGCAGGTTTCCTATGAATAGATTTAGTCCAAAATTTAACAGATATCTACAAATTTGGTCGTAATTCTATAGACTAAATTTCAACCGTCTATCTGAATGCGGGTTTGAGTATCGCATTCACAGACAGACAGACATAATGCCAAAAATGTGTTTTTCGTACTCAAGGAGGTTTGAAACGTGGGGATTTGCTAAAAGCACGAGTTCGAATTTTTTGACGATCACAATATTTCCTCTATTCTTTATACACTAGAAAGTAAAAATTATTGATATAGAGATTAAATTAAAATCAATAAAAATATCTGCATTTTTGAAAGCAGTCAAGAGGGTTAAGGCCCCGATACTTTGCATTGCATATGAGAGTACCCCTATAGATTTTAACTGCCTGGACAATTTAGTGTATTACAGCGTTTAATCAATAAGAGACAATGCAATTCATAGAATCCCATTTTTCTACTCTATGCAGTAAATGTTAATATAATTGGCAAGACTTTTCATTTGGTGATGCATTTTAGACAAATCGACATACCTGTTCACAATACCTGGCCTTTAATTCGCCGTGAGAAAACTTGATCTAAATTTGTTGAAATTGATATGCATTAGAAAATTCAATCATCAGAGAAAGTACCTAAAATGCATTTTAAGATATCATTAAAAAAAGCATGCTGTAAATAAAATATCTACAAAATCGAAAACTGAAATATGTAAAAGAATATAATATGGGAAGTACTTAAAATTCCATTTACATATAAAATCTATAAGAAATATAGTTGATTTTCGAAAAAAATTGCGAATTATTCTGCTTGTTATCTAAGTAAACATTCTGTTTCAACATAAATATTATTATACATGCATGTTTCATTTACTTTTAGAAGCAAAATGAAATTTCAAAAAAGAAGTTATGTACTAGCTATCCTTACTATAGAGAGCATCTTAATTCATGTTATATTATTTAACAGTCCTAAAATATACTTGAAAACACATCGGGAGGTTTGTATCTATAATTTTTATATATTGTAGTATAGACTAGAGAGGTTCAGTAGCTTTATCCTTATAGTACAGAAATGGTTTTCCTCGCTACTAAATAATAAACTCTGACTTCCCAAAATCGCCCGAATTATCGTTGTAGGGTAATGCTTGATAAAACTTTTAAAAAATCAGGTATTTAATGTGCTTTTATTCATTATAAATTCATATAATGTGTTGTTGTTCACATTATGTTTAATGTACTGCTGTACATCTACCATATATTTGGCATTATATGTTACATCTAAATCTTTTTCTCTTCTGCTAGTTTCCATATCAGCATCCATCACTAAGTCTATGAAGGACAGGAGAATCTTTGAGTTAATTCTTAACTGTATGATTAATGCGCTATCTTTATTGAACTGTTAATTAAAAAGAAACGAAATTTTTTTCCACTCTTTACAATTTAACTGATATAAAATACATGTAGTGACGAACGCCTGATGACGAGCGCCATCTGCTGGCCAACAGGCGTTGATGCTTGTTAGACGGAGTGCAGACGAGACGAGATGGGTCTGAACGAAAGTCAAGACGCATGAGACGAGACGGGTCTCTGAACGAAAGACGAGATGGAACATGTGAATTAATCCTGCGACGTATTCGACGAAATCTATTTAATGTTCATTTCTTTTATGTTAATGTAATTGTACGTCCTAAATGTAATTAAATGTGCGTGATTCTAAATAGTAGTGATTCCTGAGTCCTACATACATTACAAATTTTAAAAAAAGACGTCTTGTGCTTCTGTGGTTGGTCGAACATATTTTTCTGTAGATCAAATAATACATACAGATTTAATAAAAACTATTTTTAAAAACGTACTTTTATTAGTGAGCAAAAAAAGTAATTATATTTTTTTTAAAGTATTTTCTACTTTTTCGTCTTTATTTTATAATTCATTATCAGAAATACAACGGAATCCGGAAATATTTTTTTCAACTTCATTAACCAGGCGACATCCTTAATACTGAATCAGAAATTAACTAAATAAATCAATTAACTGATAATTAAGTTATGAAAATGTTAAAATAATTATTGCCATCAAGGATGTTGGGAGTATACAAAATTTTGAAGCACTGGCACATCATAAATTGAATGCAAAATCAGTTATAAAGCCCTCTCTTTCAAATAATGAAGCACGTCAAGTTAAATAAAGAAATATGAAAATGCTTGGATAAATGGTAGATTAAAAATAAGCTTGTAACCTACCAATTTACCAAAGATGACACAAGATGTCATTAACCTATCTAATACCGAAAAAAAATGTGGCAGATGGGAGAATAACTTCAAAATTGTTCAGTTCTGGAGTTGATGGCACTGATGGGCTGCGTGCTATTATTCAATCAAGAAATATCAATATTTGAAAATAAACTTGCAATTAAAAATATTTTTCAGAGAATTTAAAGTGATCTGTCATTTCTCTGACAATTCTGTATGTTTCTCGGATTCGCTCAGCGAACAATAAGAAATATTCATCAATGTAATTCAGATTGGCAGAAATTTTCTGCCTTGAGCTTCTAGGTAAATTCCGCAATACAGTTCGCTTTTGCGTTTAGCTTCGTGTTGCAATGGAGAAATCGAGAATCTTGCATACTAAGAGGATCAAATTTTGGACCGCTTCTTTTTTAACTGAGTGGATCCAAAATTTGATATGTATCTACAATTTTGATATCATTTCTCTTTACTTTTTAGAATTATTGCGTTAAGAATAGACAGAAACAAATAGACATTCGATATGATAGATTTTATCAAAATTAGATGCAGCTCTATAAGTTTGAGGTAAAGGTCGTTCTATAAAATTCACACATCTAACTTTTTGAGCTATCGCACTCACATACAAAATGGTATATAGATTAATAAATCAAATATCGGACTATTTTATCCAAAATCTGATATCCTGCTATCTTACCGCTAATTATATTGCACTTATTTGGACATCAATAATACTAGTATAATTGCGCAAAGATAGGAAAGCAGAAAGTTTATTATTAAAAATTCATATATTATTTTTCCATCACTGTACATGTTATTTAATCAAATCAAGATTGTTTCGAAATCGAGGTTACGAAATATAAGTAATAGTCATTGGTAAGATAACGTCACTTACATTAAATTGTCGTATAGGGTATTCTCTAACACGTATTTATTGAAGTAAAACGCTTGTATATATAAGCATCATCTATTTTGAACTTATTATATATGATAT
Source organism: Argiope aurantia (assembly GCA_026543865.1). NCBI lineage: Eukaryota > Metazoa > Arthropoda > Arachnida > Araneae > Araneidae > Argiope > Argiope aurantia. Next base: position 161,522 of record JAPMOR010028490.1, read on the forward strand.
TTAGTTGCTGTATTTTATCACAAAATGTCATCGCCGCTACTGGTTCCAGCTGCTACATCAAAAATTTCGTATGTACGATATTTTGATAAAACAGCATATGTAATGAGGTGTCGAATTTTAACATCTGCATACTTTCCAATCCAGTTTTCCATAACTCATTGCAGGTGTTCGGACGAAATCAAAGATAGGATAAACAATGTTTCGTGATTCTTGATACACCCGATTTAGAACATTGTTTATCATTTCAATCGTTATAAGAAAACAAAAAGTACATGATATTAGAAATAACAAAAATTCAGTAGGATGCGGAGTAACACGTCATTATATTTGAAGAGTTCAAAGACAAAGCATTGAATTTCGAATTTAATAGACTATTCGCTTCGCGATTTCCAATTCTTGGCCATGAAAACATTGGAAACAACTTGATAAACAAATAAAATTCCAGACATTTTTATTTAAATGAAATCATTGCTGTTTTATCAAAATGTCTTATGTCAAAAAACCGTACTCAGTAAAACATATGACAAATAGCTGGAAACATAGCCACATGTGACATTTTGTTTCATTTCTGTTCGCCAAAAATTGTTTAACGTACAACAATCACACGCAATAATTTGAGAACAGTTGTAGATAACAAATACAGATGTTGCCTATGCAGATATTACAAAATGTTTTGGCAAATTTAAAGCACGACATTTCGATATAAGTGATGAGATGCTTATCCAGCTACAAGCCGAAAGTGTTCACAATGACTAGCTATACACATCCAGCAAGTTGAAACATAAAAGCGATTCAATCCATTCAATAGCATATACAGAATCCTATCCCGGAGACTAAAGCCTTGATGAATCCAGAACATTAAAGTCAAAGGAAAGAAGCTACAGAAGCCTATCCAAGGTGCCATAATATTAAGCTTCAGATTTTATCTTGGCAATTACGGAACTAATGACAAATCTTTTGTACCTGTGCCTTTTATTACCCCCTCAAGTAACACATATACTTGATTTACGATCATTTGCGTGGTACTTAAGTGCATTTTGTAGCCCCGTTTCTCCCTCTGTTTAAACGATAACAACAGTAGAACTTCTAGAAAAGAAATAATGTCTTTCTAATGATAGCTACTTGAAATTGATGGATTGAGGCATTTGATTTGTTAACAAGTATCGTTTTCATCAATCAAACGGAAAGATTTCGCCAAGGAAAGTTTTAACATATTTTCACAATGTAACTTTGTAAATAACAGAAAATTGATCTTGGGGCAAAATATTAGATAGGAACTCATATAATATGATTATATCAATGTTTATTTAATTATTAGTGTTATAAAGGCTGTACTATAGGATCAAAAATTACCATATCCATTTATTATGATATTATTCGCATTAATTTTAAAATGAAAATCTTTTTTCGATATTTTACTTTTTGGAAATATCAAAATGATAAAAATTCCTGTAAAAACTATTCATTATAGAAAATAGTAAGCTAGTACGGATAGTTTATGAAGTTTGATTATCTTAGATGAATGTTACCAAGAAAAAAAATGATCGAAAGCTTCACTTGTGGGCTAAGTGAAGGAGATTTTGTTTTAAAATGCTTTTATATAAGATTTGTCAGCATAAAACGTAATATTTCTCAAAATATATACAAAAGATCTTAACCTTTTATAAGAATCACTCTTCTGGGTTTTATCTTAGCCAATGCTTGCCACTTTTAAATACATTTTAAAGTTTTTCCAATTTTTATAATGCGTGACCATTAATGCTTTTTGGAAACTAAATATTAGCCATTATAAAAAACCGCAATTTTCACTGACCATTTACCACCTGTTATTTGTTCTAATAAACTTTGTAATTGGAATGAAAAATGCCAATCCAAGATTGTACTTTGATTGTAAATGATTATGGTTCGCGAGTCTGTTCTTAATAGAAACATGAATTGAGTAGATTTTGGCAATTCTTTGAAACTAAAATATACATTTGTCAGATTCTCTAATATTGATTAGCAAAAATGGTTTTAATTGAAGTGTTGATCTGAATTTAACTAAAATTGAAATCATTTTATGAATGCGCGAGAAAGAAAGGACTTTGCCATTGTGTTCTGCTAGGTTCAAACTTCTGAAGAATCAAAAACTAAAACAGAGATTCATTCTGAAAAGATTGGATGCTTCTGCATCTTGCATTGTTAAATAAGTAACCGAAATTATTATACCGTGAAAAGCATTAAAATAGCATTAAATTTTAAATTTTATTTTCTCCTTCATTAACTTCTTTGCATAAAATGACAAGTACAACTCGCGAATCGAATTCTGAATTTTTAATTTTAAATCTGCAATAAAGTGAAATTATTAAATAATTTAAAATGCAAAAATCCCTTTAAAATGCTTAATTATCACAAATTCCCTTATATTATCATAGAAATCAAAATAATAATAACTGTCCCTAATAGAATGTGTCATCTAATTAAGAATTTAAGTAAATTTATTGGTCAATGAGTTATTACAACCAATTAAGTAAACTGATGATTATTAGAAGCACTGAATTTTGTTTGATTTATCGTTATTGATTTAATACCCATTGTAATGGCGTATTTTGGTAATATAAGACCACAGGCGCTGAGATATTTTGGGAGCCCTCTTCGGTAAACTCTATCGATGACAAGAAAGTTTGTGATATTGTTATATAATTGAAGGTAATTCCTTATGCATTTATAGTTTTTATATCTTGTTTGTTGAAAGATTGTGCCTTTTATCGGTCCAATCTATATACTATGTCATTTTTTTAATTCTTTTTATACCAATGAATCTTGTATTTTATTATAATGGAAATAGTTCAATTTTTACATCAAGATTAGTTGTCCAAGCCTTGGTGAGCATCTTTTAGCGTTCGAATAGGAAGGCAGAAAATAGGAAAGAGAGGATTGTGAGAAAGTATTCTAAACTTATAAAGTTTTAGAAAAGAATTTGCAGACGCATCGTTTTGATTAAATGAGAATTTTACTTAACACTTTACTTTTTCTTTAATACTTTTGTTAGTGAATTGACATTTTTAAATTTTCTTTAAAGAAAAAGAAAACAATTATGGGGACCATACCAAAGTGGAGACCAAACAATTAAATTTGCTGTTTGCTTAGCCTTATAATATACGTCTAGAAAGATTTTTAGGCCCCTATAGATCACGAGGTACGAGGCAACCGCCTCCATTGCCTGTGCGGAAAGCCGCCACTGGCTCATTGACTATCCATTTGCAAGTTTCACTTAAGTGACGCATCTGGAAGTAATGTTGTTATTCTGAATTTTGACTAGAGTAAGAGAAGAAGCAACATATGCTGGTATCCCGCTCTCAAACATTTACACCAGCTTACGAAAGTTTCGACCACGACAACGATTTAACGTGCTCCAGACATATAGCATATTTTTGGTGGAATCGCATCGTCTAATCTCGGGATAAGATTGGACTATATACCCACAGTAGTTTGAACAATTTTATACAATTACATTTCTTTAAATTGTTATTTTTTTAAAAAATTCGATCCTATGCATCAATACGCTTGGTTCCTCTTTCTAGAAAAGTGTGCGGAACCCAGCTCTAGATTACGAAGTGAAAATGTTTCTAATGAGCAATTAACCATTTGTGAAGGCAAAAGATTCACAGGTGCTCGTGTCAAAAAGTTCGTTGTAAAGCCCTGTTCCGATGACCTGTGCCCGCCTTGAGTTTCGCATATTTTCCTCTCTTTCCTCTCTCTTGTGGTTTTCTAGGGTTCTTTGACGTCTGTTCCTTTTACCGACAATTTGTTGGAAGCTCCGGACCGACGTCCAGAGGCGAGGGTAGTCCAACAATGGGTCAGTTGGCAGATTTATGACCAAATCCGTAAGGCCACGGGTCGTCGGAACGCTGCTTAATTCGCAGCGAGGCCACATAAAGTATCCGATACCTTATAAAAATCGAAAAAGATTTATATCTTCTAAATGAATTAATTTTTGACCTTAGACTTGCGCTCCTGTAAACTATGGTACTGCAAACAATCTCAATCGACAAGTCACGAACATTCATTTCTATATCTGTCACAACTACCTGTTAATTTGTGTAGAAACATCTCGTGACAGAAACATCTCGACGTGTGTGGCATGTCTTTTCACCTCAAGTGGTTTAAAAAAAGGAAACAGTAAAGTGTAGATTAGCCTTTTAACCTCAAGCGATTCTTTATTTTTTTCTTTGTAAAATAGTGACCTGTTTCATGATTCAAGATGGAATTTCTTATTCATATCCCGATGTGTTAAACTATTGAAGTTCCTTGCATTTATGAATTCTCGATGAAAATATACCACTTTAGTTCAGTATTACGCCATTTTTAAGTTTTTACATTTTCCACGTTATCTGTTCATTATACACATTACAGTTATCATAAGTGTGTGTGTTTTTTATCGTTTTCCAATCACTTACAATATTTTTTGTTGGTCTAATCAAATTTTGATTTATCTTTTTACCTCTGTAAGAGGTTCCCAGCAATCTACACATTCCCGTGCCTTATTATACCTCTGGTCTGAAAAGAAGTGTCAAGCTATGTTTTGGTATCTTAATTATAAGTTTATCGATTGATTAAATAAAATTTTGATTCCATACTAGGGACGCCATCTCATGATGAATTTGGGTAAAAATTATTTCACAATTTCAGTATATTTATAAAAATTAATCACAAATTAAAAAATAAAAAAAGAAAAGAAAAGAAATAAAAAATTTATCTTTAACTCACTAATAAAAGCTAATAACTGTTTCAAAGATTAATTGAATTAAATGTATTAATCTGTATAAGTATTCAAGGTATGCATATAAATCCTGATGTCTTTGCAAAAAAAAAAAAAAAAAAAAAAAAACCACGAATTGTTATTTATATTAACTGTTATTTCATTAACGTAATGAAAACAACACCCATCCAATTTATAAAATAACTATGACTCAGTCAGTTTCCAATTTATAAAATAACTATGACTCAGTCAGTTTCCTGATGTCAGGATATTCGGTACTAGTCAGATATTGACTTGTTACATAGAGAATAAATATTTGTCTTTAGTTCCGAAAAAAAATTAATTTAGTATTTGGCTTCTAATGGACATGAAATAAAATTCTGTCGACTTTGCAATCTTCAGAAAGATTAGAAAATTCTAAATTTTAAAATATTGTATTGATGAATTCCGTTGTTTATTTTACATTATTCTAAGCAATATAAAACCTCGTTTAACTGCAGTATGTTGCAATGTGAAACATTCTTTAAGTAAAAGATTTATTCCACAAGAATCAATAAAATAATTAGTATTATTTACATGAGTTATATCTATAATAAATTTATGTGTCCATTAATTTCAAATAGATAAATAATTTCCGCCAAGAGAGGATTAAAAAAAAAAGCTATATATTAATAGTAAATACCAGTTCTTAAAATTTTTTTTCAAAATGTTAGTGCCTTCAAAATTAGATGGATATATATTTTGTAAACATTCAATTGTTAGAAATGTAAATCCTTGAAGGTTTCTTCTAAGTATTTAAAGAATTACTAAAATACAACGCTAATGAAAATTTTTCTAATAATCTTAACATTTTAAATTCTTGTACATATTTTAAGAATGCTGCCGGACAATAATAATTCTATGGCCAGTAAAAATTTGTCGTCAACTATATAACAAAAATTGAAAAATAAATTCTAACGTTCTAAACTCTAGATTATATAACAGCATTATGTGTTCTTGTTAAAATCATAATGTGCAAACTGTATTAAGAGTATATGACTCCCAATTTTTTACAGAAGATTATAAATATAACTAAATATAATGTTTCCAAAACTTAATATTATACATCGTTAAACAAAGAATTTAAGACATTTTTATATGCTCGAAATCATTGTTTGATTATTTTTTCATTAGTTTCTTTCCTTTTAGTACCACAAATATTTTTTTAAACTTACACACTAAGTAAATTGAATCTCTAACAATTTAGTAACTATGAATGCCTTTTGTTAATGCCTTAATAGATGCATATCGAAATATTAAAAAATATTAAATTGAAAAATTGCAACCATATTTTTCAAACCAAATTATACTTAACAAATCTTTATATCATCTCTTTTTCTGTCAAAAAGATCTACCATTTTACTTTCTGTAATTTAAATCATGACTGTTATTATTATAAACTCAAGAGGAAAAGAAAATATGCATTCACATTTATACTTTTTATTATTGCCAAAAGATGGCGCAACTAGAAAATTTTGAAACTAGAACACATTAATCTTTTTTCTCGTTTGAATCACAAAAATTTCCCTTCATTTGTTGTATGGGATTTAAACATTATTTTTATTTTAGCATCAAAAATTAGATTATTTACTTATCATTTATTTGTAAGAATCGCTGAAATCCAATCTTAATACGATTCATGAGCACTTTTTCTTGGGTAATTACGAGCTGATTATTTACTGTTTTTTTCAGCATATATTCATTCGAATATTTTAAAGATAAAATTAAGACATCTAACAATTTTTAAAAGATGTAATATTATGTACCCTTCATTTGAAACATCAGATTTCAACATTATTTTTATTTTAGCATCAAAAATTTGTTACTTTTTATTTACTTACAAGAATCATTGAATTCCTATCCCAGTGCGTTTCATAATTACTTTTTCTTAATGAATATTTAATATTTGTATCTGCGCATATTCACTAGAAATTTTTCAAGATAAAATTAATGTTTTTTTTTTAATTTTCAAAATATGTACAAAGAAAAAAAAGAATACCTGTTCTATTATAATTTCACTTTATCATCCCTAATCTTTGTCGCCTATTTAGGTATATTCCAGAGTTCAGCGAGTTATTTTTAATTTTAAATTATATCTGGAATAATATGAATGAATTTGTGATACAGAAATAATTTTCCACGGGTTTCCATTAGGAAAATAAGAGCAACTACTTTGAACTGGAACAATAATTGTTCGTCGGCGCACGACTCCCATGTGGTCTAGTGGTTAGGATTCCTGGCTTTCACCCAGGCGGCCCGGGTTCGATTCCCGGCATGGGAAGATTGGTTCCATGGTGTAATGGTTAGCACTCTGGACTTTGAATCCAGCGATCCGAGTTCAAATCTCGGTGGAACCTAGTTTTTCCTCAATTTTATTAATTTTTTTTACCTTTATTTTAAAAATTTCTATTTTTTAAAATTAAAATTTCATTTAACAGCAAAAATCTAGCTTTTTCCAGTAATACAAGTGTCGTAAATAAAAGTGTTCGTTAAATAAAAAGGTTTAATAAATATGTATTTACATATTATTATTAACTAGCCGCCTTTGGCGACCAGCCGGTTCGCCAGTATTACCGCTCGCTACAATTTTCAATTAAATATTTTAAGTAACTGGTCTCTTAAAGGATTCTCAAACAAAACATTTTTAATCTTCAAATTTTGATAGTCATACCAAACTTATATTGTTTAGATCGTTTCGTTAAATTTACTATATATATTTTGCTAATTTGTTGCCATTTCCGGTAAAACTTCAACTTTAATTAAAAATGTAAATGACGAAATTGCAATTAATATTAAGATATTTTTTAATAAAACCAAGCGTTTTATTTTATTTATCATCTGTATTGTTATTTATTAATTATTATTATTATTGAATATGAGTATTGCAAACAGAATTGCTCGGTATTTAAGTCTTATGTTAACTACAAAATATTTTTCATAGTTTATGTAATATCTCAAACAATAATTCAACAAAAATTTCTCAGATTCAGCATAAAATTCAGTTTTTAGTTTTGCTTTCAAAAGGATTGAAATGAAATCAATAATAATATTTTGTTCCTGCTTATAAATATATTTCAAAAATTATGAAGTCTAAATTTAATGCAGTAAGGTATCATATTCTGATAAATATTCTAGACACACCAAATTTTAAATAAATGAATGAATGAATGTTTCTATTTTCCACGATCAACTTATTTATGAAGTTTTGAATGTTAAAAATTTAGAAAAACCAACATTTTCATAATCTTAGGCCAATTAATCTTGAGAAATCTATTGGCGTATTTTCTTTGAAACGATCGATGAAAAATCTAAAATTATCCTTTTTTTATTGAATAGTGATATTCAAATCTTCATAAATCAGTCAGTTTAAGTGATTTGAAATTAACTCTTAAAAGTCAGTGATTTAGTTGATTGGAAATTAACTCTATGACCATCATAAAATCTGTGTTTCTCTTGTAGTGTATGCATTCTCCTTAATATCCGATCGAATAAAACATCACATACAAAAGTACTACATAGTACACATCAAAAGTAAACATAACATTTCAATAGTTGCCAAAAACAAAAGAGAGAAAAATGCAATTAATAAGCAGACGATGTTTAGAAAAGTACAGATATTTAGACTGGAAAATGAAATTATCTGAAATTAAAAACACGCGCAGACGATATTTACAAAAGTAAAAGTATTCAAACCTGAAAAGGAAAATATATGAGTTATTCCATCAATAAATACCATAAGTTTGTTTACATATTCATTATTTTATGAGTCATTAAATATCAAAATGGATCCGGGACTGAATAAAGACCCTGTATAGAGAGTGTAAAAGATCATAAAATAATTTTTCTTGAATTTATTTTTTAGAAAAAATAATATTTCATATTTGTTTCATTTCCTACAGACACTTTTCAAAAATTATATTTTTGCAGATTTCATTTCCAAAAAGATTTAATTTATTTTCAGTTAGAGCTTTAATCAATGTGATGGCAACACTTTGAAAAAAACTATTTTTTTCTCATGAATGCGAAACGTGCTTAATCCTCATTTTTATTTTTGACGAAAAAAATTATTGAAAAACATAGTTAAAATATTTATTGAAAAATTTATTAAAAATAGAAATTTAATTTTAAGATTAAAACAGTAGTATCATTTAAAAGATAAATTTTTTATCTTTAACTTCATGTAAAAATATTTTTTGTGCGGTAATATTTTCGGCAGTTATAGCAGAAACACGTCAAAATTTCGCTTAATTTTTAAATAAATAAAATTCTATTTAAAAATTTGAAAAAATAACCCCCAGGTGCACATTCCCGGCCTCCAAGGTATGCACGTGCCAAATTTGGTAGCTGTAGGTTGAATGGTCTGGTCTGTAGAGCGCCAACACACACACACACACACACACACACACACACACACACACACACACA
>JAPMOR010028490.1:179921-191323 GCA_026543865.1 Argiope aurantia
TGTGTGTGTGTGTGTGTGTGTGTGTGTGTGTGTGTGTGTGTGTATGTTGGCGCTCTACAGGCCAGATCATTCAACCTACAGCTACCAAATTTGGCATATGTATACCTTGGAGGCCGGGAATGTGCACCTGGGGGTTATTTTTTCGAATTTTTAACTAGAATTTTATTTATTTAAAAATTAAGCGAAATTTTGACGTGTTTCTGCTATAATTTCCGAAAATATTATCGCACAAAAAAGATTTTTACATGAAGTTAAAGATCAAAAATTTATCTTTTAAATGATACTAATGTTTTAATCTTAGAATTAAATTTCTATTTTTAATGAATTTTTAAATAAATATTTTAACTATGATTTTCAATAATTTTTTTCGTAAAAAATAAAAATTAAAATTAAGCACGTTTCGCATTCATGGGAAAAAATTAGCTTTTTTCAAAGTGTTGCCATCTCATTGAATAAAGCTCCAATTAAAAATAAATTAAATCTTTTTGGAAATGAAATCTGCAAAAATATAATTTTCGGCACGTGTTTGTAGGAAATGAAACAAATATGAAATATTATTTTTTCTAAAAAATAAATTCAAGAAAAATTATTTTATGATCTTTTACACTCTCTATACAGGATGCTTATTTAGTCCCGGACCCATTTTGATGTTTAATGACTCATAAAATAATGAAGATATAAACAAAGTTATGGCATTTATTGATGGAATAACTCATATATTTTCCTTTTCAGGTTTGAATATTTTTACTTTTGTAAATATCGTCTGCGCGTGTGGTTAATTTCAGATAATTTCATTTTCCAGTCTAAATATCTGTACTTTTATAAATATCGTCTGCCTATATATGCTTATTAACTGCTCATTAATTGTTTTTGGCAACTATTGAAATGTTATGTTTACTTTTGATACGTTTGTTCTATGTAGTACTTTTGTATGTGATGTTTTATTCGAGCGGATATTAAGGAGAATGCATACTCCACAAGAGATTGATTTCATTTCAATCCTTTTGAAAGCAAAACTAAAAACTGAATTTTATGCTGAATCTGAGAAATTTTTGTTGAATTATTGTTTGAGATATTACATAAATGATGAAAAATATTTTGTAGTTAACATAAGACTTAAATACCGAGTGATTCTGTTTGCAATACTCACATTCATTAATAATAATAATTAATAAATAACAAGAAAGATGATAAATAAAATAAAACGCTTGGTTTTATTAAAAATATCTTAATATTAATTGCAATTTCATCATTTACATTTTAAATTAAAGTTGAAGTTTTGCCGGAAATGACAACAAATTAGCAAAATATATATAGTAAATTGAATGAAACGATCTAAACAGTATAAGTTTGGTATGACTATCAAAATTTGAAGATCAAAAATGTTTTGTTTGAGAATCTTTTAAGAGGCAAGTTACTTAAAATATTTAATTGAAAATTGTAGCGAGCGGTAATACTGGCGAACCGGCTGGTCGCCAAAGGCGGCTAGTATTTAATAAAGAATGAAGTTGTTCCCGTTTGTACACATTAACGTTAAATGAAGCTTTATAATAATCTGCTTGCGTGGATGTTGTTTAATTATATTAGCTCATAAATATTGTTTACAAGTTCTAATGACTGTCGTAGGCAGTAAGATACTTATGGAAAATTCTATTAAATCAATTTATAACATATAGATGGCTCCCCGATTGTTGATGAAAAATAAAAATAAATAGATGTTTTTCACTTGAGACTGCATGTCCTTTTTGTTTTGTTTCTACGCTAGAGAATACCAGATTTTACTTTACAACGTTGAATTAAAAGTTGCTATTTGAAAAGTAAGAATTTAAAGCTATATTTATCATTATTTTTGGTCATTTGATTGTAAAATATTTGTTGTTGGAAGAATTTTATGACTATAATAATAGACATACTATTTTGTAAAGTCTAGAGAACTATAAGCAGTTTCGATTTTAGATAATACGAAATAATAAGGATTGATTGAATATATTTGATTTAAATCTGAATTAAACTACTGATATTTGATAATCAGGATGCATTTTTAGACGAAGGTCTCAACTCGGCTAATTTAAGTATAAATGCTTGTTTTATTATTATTTTTTTAAAAAAATATTTTTTCCATAAGATTTTCTGCAATTTTTTTTCTCTAATGTTTCTCAAAATGTCTCGAAACAGGTATTTGACTAAAAAGAAAAAAATAACTAATAAATGATCAAATAATGAAAAGGAGGAAAAAAAAAAGGTGAGATGCAGATTCTCAAACCGCAAAGAATATATTTATAACAAAATGTGAAAAAATGTGATGTTGGATCATGCTTTAGTTAAAATATTAACTGTTTCAAAAATACCCACATAATTCCTTAATTAATATGTGCTCAGATTTTCCACTGTCATAAAGTAAACATGTTTCGTTATTTTATTTTTACACATTAAATTTTTTAATCTTTTGCAAAAGATTTTTGTATTTGGATTACAAATTAATTATTTTCAAAGGTAATTTAAGGAAAACACTTTTCATAATAATAAAAATTTATTTCTGCTCAAAATTATAAAATTTTATTTAGGAAATTTTTTTTACAACTAAAGCTTAATGTTACCGATTGGTTACAAAAGTTTTAAAGACACGAACAGTAGCTAAAAAAAATATATGATATTTTTAAATGTTTCTTAGCATGATTTATTTATTCAAAAAATGAAAGTCAAAATTTTTTTAATATTTTTTTTAATCGGGCTCTTTATTTTGAATTCGCCGCCTTTGGCGACCAGCCGGTTCGCCAGTATTACCTCTCGCTACAATTTTCAATTAAATATTTTAAGTAACTGGTCTCTTAAAGAATTCTCAAACAAAATATTTTTAATCTTCAAATTTTGATAGTCATACCAAACTTATACTGTTTAGATCGTTTCGTTCAATTTACTATATATATTTTGCTAATTTGTTGTCATTTCCGGCAAAACTTCAACTTTAATTTAAAATGTGAATGATGAAATTGCAATTAATATTAAGATATTTTTTAATAAAACCAAGCGTTTTATTTTATTTATCATCTTTATTGTTATTTATTAATTATTATTATTATTGAATGTGAATATTGCAAACAGAATAGCTCGGTATTTAAGTCTTATGTTAACTACAAAATATTTTTCATAATTTATGTTTTATCTCAAGCAATAATTCAACTAAAATTTCTGAGATTAAGCATAAAATTCAGTTTTTAGTTTTGCTTTCAAAAGGATTGAAATGAAATCAATAATAATATTTTTTTTCCGGCCTATAAATATATTTCAAAAATTATGAAGTCTAAATTTAATGCAGTAAGGTATCATATTCTGAGAAATATTCTGGACACACCAAATTTTAAATAAATGAATGAATGATTCTATTTTACACGATCAACTAAGACTTATTTATGAAGTTTTAAATGTTAAAAATTTAGAAAAACTCAACATTTTCATAATCTTAGTCCAATTAATCTTGAGAAATCTGCGCGCTGATTGGCGTATTTTCTTTGAAGCGATCGATGGAAAATCTAAAATCATCCTTTTTTTTTATTTAATAGTGATATTCAAATTTTCATAAATCAGTCAGTTTAAGTGATTGGAAATTAACTCTTAAAAGTCAGTGATTTAGTTGATTGGAAATTAACTCTATGACCACCATAAAATCTGTACTTTCTCTTGTGGTGTATGCATTCTCCTTAATATCCGCTCGAATAAAACATCACATACAAAAATACTACATAGAACAAACATATCAAAAGTAAACATAACATTTCAATAGTTGCCAAAAACAAAAGAGAGAAAAATGCAAATAATAAGCAGACGATATTTAGAAAAGTACAGATATTTAGACTGGAAAATGAAATTATCTGAAATTAACCACACGCAGACGATATTTACAAAAGTAAAAATATTCAAACCTGAAAAGGAAAATATATGAGTTATTCCGTCAATAAATGCCATAAGTTTGTTTATATCTTCATTATTTTATGAGTCATTAAACATCAAAATGGGTCCGGGACTAAATAAACACCCTGTATAGAGAGTGTAAAAGATCATAAAATAATTTTTCTTGAATTTATTTTTTAGAAAAAATAATATTTCATATTTGTTTCATTTCCTACAGACACGTGCCGAAAATTATATTTTTGCAAATTTCATTTCCAAAAAGATTTAATTTATTTTTAATTGGAGCTTTAATCAATGTGATGGCAACACTTTGAGAAAAGCTAATGTTTTCCCATGAATACGAAACGTGCTTAATTTTTATTTTTTACGAAAAAAATTATTGAAAAACATAGTTAAAATATTTATTTAAAAATTCATTAAAAATAGAAATTTAATTTTAAGATTAAAACATTAGTATCATTTAAAAGATAAATTTTTGATCTTTAACTTCATGTAAAAATCTTTTTTGTGCGGTAATATTTTCGGAAGTTGTTTCGGAAGCAGAAACACGTCAAAATTTCGCTTAATTTTTAAATAAATAAATTTCTAGTTAAAAATTCGAAAAAATAACCCCCAGATGCACATTCCCTGCCTCCAAGGTATACACGTGCCAAATTTGGTAGCTGTAGGTTGAATGATCTGGCCTGTAGAGCGCCAACATACACACACACACACACATTGAGCTTTATTATAAGTATAGATAACATGACAGTTGTTCTGAAACAGACCTCATCCTTTTGAAATATAGTTAGATAATGAAGACGAAACTGGTACCGGTATCTCCCTCTCCAAATTTCCACACCACACTAGCGGGAAGACATTTGACACCCGATGGCGGATTTAACCTTGACCTTCGCCACGTCCTCCTTTCTCGAAAGTCATGATTTAGCCAACACCTTCAACATGATGAAATGGACGCGCCAAGACCAGTTCAATTATGTATGAGTTTACAAATTCTTCACTTCTGTATTTAGAAGGCGTTGATTCTTCTTGCACTAAGTTGACATTTACGGAAGATCCTTGGTGGAATCGGGTTTCGATCTCCCCTTCTTTTCGACCCCTCCCCTTCTGGAAGCTTATACATTTCCGGTTCTCTGCGGCCGATGTGACAGTTTAGAAAAAGAAAGAAGGGAGGGTGGGGGTTTTAAGATGATATCTGTGTTGTGTTGTTAAAGAAATGAAGAAAATAACACTAAAAGTTTTGAACAGCAATGTAATTTTAGAAAATTTATATACACATTTCGTTTTTGGTGAATATATTCGTAATTAAATAAATTATAACGCCACTGTTGTGTATAGACACTTTTATTGCATTTCAAATGACATATAATGCATTTTAATTGTGTTGTATTAAGATCTCATTTGAGAACAGTACGAAACCTACACCTTATTTTACCTGTGAAAAGAAAGGAAAAGAGTCTCAAAGATAGCTAAGTTTATTCCGTGCATACATGTTTTTGATGTACATTAAACTACATTTTTGATTATGAATTTTCAAATCTAATTATATATAAGAAACTATACATCAGATAAAAAATATAGCGATTACTGATTAATTTAATTCTTTTCAATTTCGATAAGTTTTTAATCGCATCACTTAGTGTTTCGGCATGGTAGCACACCTTTTATGTATTTTCATTTTAGATTTTTAAGATTATGTTTTACATGGGGCATCATTAAAATTTTTACGGTATGAGTTCATTTCCAAAACTGATTTAATGTAGCGCCTAGTTATCTATGTAAAAATTAAGAATACCTATTAGATAAAAATAAGAACGACAATTTTGAATGTGAATTACAGCTGCACAGCTATAAAAAAATCTATTAAAATTGGATACCGCTTAGAACATTGACTCTATGGTAAGCATTAACATACTGATGTTTATGTCTTTTAAAGGTGCTTTTTTTATAAAGCTTTTTTTCAATAATTTATTTATAATTTTGAAATTACTCGTTTTTTCCTCCCTATTTCCGTCTGAGGTTATTGAACCTTATAAAATGAGAAAA
This sequence comes from Argiope aurantia, assembly GCA_026543865.1. Lineage (NCBI taxonomy): Eukaryota > Metazoa > Arthropoda > Arachnida > Araneae > Araneidae > Argiope > Argiope aurantia. The sequence goes on from JAPMOR010028490.1 coordinate 185,877, forward strand.
TTGTTTTAAGGTTGATAATACATGGTTGTTTCAAAAGGTATCTTTTTCGAATTGTAATCACTTTTTTTCCTTGAATAAAACAAAACAATTGTTGAATAATTGGTTTTTCTTTGAATCGGAAACCAATTGTCAGAAGAATAGTTAGGAAAATTCTTAGACATCGAAACCTGTTTAGTTTGCTTGATGGTCTCCATTAAAATCGTATTTACATTCATTCATTTCTCTTTCCATCGAAGATAAATTCTTTTGGCATTTGTTATGTATTTGATATTTATTACACATTTAAATATTATATTTTAATATTAAATATTATGTATACATTAAATATTATATTATTCGTTCCGCCGAAGATGGATTTATTTTGCATTTGTTATGCATTTGATATTTATTGCGCAATTAAATATTATCTTTTAATATTATATATATATAAGTAAATAACGTTTTCTTTCCTATTTGAAAATTAGAAACAAACATCAAAAATAGGCTTAGTAATTGAATTTTAGAATTAAATAAATATTTCCATCAGTCGCTCTAATATAACTATCAGATTATTCAGTTTCAAAAGTGATACACTTTCTATTCCTTCTATCCAAGTTTTTTTAATACACTTTTATTCAATTTGATTTGTTTTTGTGTGTAAATAGGGAATTTTGTAATCCATTTTCTCCAATCTTTTAATTTAGTAAAAATTTGAAATTCAGCACACTTGTATATTCTGGATGACTATACACTGTTTTAATATTTTCAGTACATAATCATCAATACATTTTTGACTTGACTTTGTTCGTATGGCGTCACCTGAAAGAGAATTTGGAGAAAAAAAATATTAATTTTGAGTTACAGTGTATCTTATAACTTTAAACGGGCAATTTTTGTATATATAAAAATTTATTTCGTGTACATTGGAAACGATTCTAACGATTTGTACCACATTTTATATTAAGATAAGGTTTTGCTTTTTCAGTTTATCGACATAGATGTTTTTCCTGAAAAAAATACGCAATTTAACACACACGCACACACACAATTATAATTAACTATTAGAATAAATATATTCAACTTCCACTTCGAAGTGTGTGCAGTGTAGTATCGTGGTCAGAAAAACGTGACTGCCTCGTGTGTTGAGGTGGGTCGTCGGTTCGAGCTTCGCTTTTTGCTTTATTTTTTTTTTTACTTGCTGATTTATGCAGAGTGATCAAGAAATAATAGGAGGTGTTCGGAGCCATGTTAGAGTGTTATGTACTGGAAGAAATATAACAAAATTTGGTCACCATACACATTAAAGTATGCTGTTTCGATTTATCAAGAGAAAAAAAAATTAGTACCGATAAGGGAAATCCTAGCTCTGCAAGCGCATAATGTATGGAAAAAGGATATATAACTGCAATGGAAACAGTAAATAGCAACACATCAAATACCAATGAAAAACATTTATTATAGAAACTTACAAATTTGGCTCAAAGTGACCCCCAACTTGATGTTCCAATAACTGCATGTGGTACATGAGGTTTCAGACGGTGGTTTGCAGCATATCGGCATTTATTCGTCTGGCATGTAACTTTTTTTGATCTTTAAAAGTAGGAATGTCAAGAACATGTCTTTGATACACAACGTCTTTCAAATGAACCAAAACCGCCCCACAACCAGAAATTGCCAAGATTCAGATCAATGTCATTAGTTAATGGTTGTTATCTTATACGGATAAAATTTCAGGATCTTACGCAATATCTACTGCTCCGTCGAGAATGGGATATCTGTTTATCGTGATATTGAAAGTGCATAGCTAGTACCCTGCTTATTAACTCTCGCCTGATCCATAACGACAATTGCAACTTCTCCAACTAGTTCCTGTTTGATATCTTTACATCCTCGGCCTGGTTGTACACCACGAATTCCTGTTGCTTCAAATCTTTCAACCATTCTTTGTAAGTTATTTATGGCCATCCGTCCTCTACGTAACTGTTTGAACCGCCAGTATTCACGAAGCGTTGCACTGGCAAAACAGCTCGACTAATAAGGCGCGTCCACGTAGTGACAACGCAGAATGACTTAAATTTCCGCAGCCCTTCCTTTTATCTTCGATGTCATGTCACAAAGTACCCATATAAGCAAATTACATAATAAAGTTTGCGATCGTAGCGCCAGGATTTCCCCTATCTGTGTTTTTTTGGAACTAATTTTTTTTTCTTGATAAATTGAAACCGTATACTTTAATGTGTATGGTGGCCAAATTTCGTTATATTTCGTCCAGTACATAACACGCTACAGGACTCCAAACACCTCCTGTTATTTCTTGATCATCCTGTATTTTATATTCTTGCTTTTAAGTTTAACTATATGTATATCTTTCCTGAAAAAACACGATTTTGCACACAAAAGAACATTTTCTTTAATAATTATTAGAGCCTTTTTCTATCTGCTTTAATGCTGACAATGTCATATTGCGCCATCTCAGAGCCGATTTCGCCATGGTGAAACTGAGTGCAAGTTCAAAAATACAAGTAATCACAGATAAACTGTAGAATGATTACTGTAATAAAGCAAATTGTTTCGAATAGCATGTTAAACTAAGTGCAATCATGATTTTTTTTTTATTTAAATGACCAGTTCATATGAAGGTAAGATTGAAAAATATTCATATGTAATCAGTATGTGATCCGTATCTAAATATTTTTTCCGAAAAAACAGGATTTTACACGCACACACACACACACACACAAAAAAAAAAAAAAAAAAAAAAAACTTTCGAAGTAGCTCGATCTTCCAGACACTTTCTAATAATGGATCATAAATTGAAAACTTAAAGGAAGAAAGAAAATGAAAATGAAAACTTCTACTCCACTGTATAATGATAAAAGTACGTTTTTAAAAAAATTTTGTACAAACGGATTGTTTCTAATCAATTGCCTGAGAAGCAAAAATTCTTAAATTGTTATACGAATTATGTGTAAGTGGGATCTTTAAAATATTGGAAAGTGATTATCTCTGTCATTTATTTATTTTTTACATTAGAAAACAACCACAGAGAGTTTTCTAATCTCATCTTTTCATGTATTGTGTAGTATATAACACTTTGTAGTATAAAAAATTTAATAATCATTTTTGGACTTATGCTTTTGGCCGATTGGAAGTAAAATTGGATGCACATCTGCACTTTTGGTATCATTTTGGTACCAAATTTCATTTATTTAGCTAGTTGCAGTTTTGAGTTATCGCGTATAGATAGATCGACAACAATTAACCGGTTAACCTCCAAAATTTGATATAAAGGCCACACTCCAATTTTCACCCATTTAGCTCTTTCATTTTTTAATTACCATGTTCACATGCAGACAAATTAGACAGGCAGACACATAGACTTGTCTTTGGTCCAACATTTGAAACATATTTATAATTTGGAAGTCAAGAATTCGTAGAAAATTACGTTTGTCTATTCCCCAGTAGCACATATATATTGCACAATATTGTAGGATATTAAACAATATTCGAACTATTGTATAATATTATTGAATAGGGAATAATATAATGTCACACGATATTGTACAATATTGTGCAACATTCTGTGCTACTTGGGCTGTGTTGCATTTTTATTTATCATGTTTAAGTCATCTCAGTCATTGAATACTTCCAATTTAAATAAATAACATTGTATTAGTGTGTTTCATAAGTAGAAAAAGAAGTATACTTAGGGCGTGAAAAAAAATATTTCCTGAATAGCTGTAGAGTAAAAACGTTTCCGAATGAAGAATTCAAGGAGACTTTCTTTGATGTGTTCTAATTTCCCATTTGATGGTAGTATATATTAATAAACTATCTTTGAGTTAACTAAATAATTTATAATAATATTCGTTGCCGACTTCAAATTAATCATGGCGACTTTTGCAAAATTACAGACGTCTACAGCTATGCTTAAAATATTCAGCAAAAATACGTTTGATATAAGGTGCTGATATACGATGCTGCATTTAGGCCGAGTAATTTTGTGAAATAAATATGGAAATAAATATTAAACAATTTCCGTTTTCCATCTAAAACATAAAATCCTTTAAAATCAACTAGCAGTATTACAAAGAGTGATGAAGCCCTTCAAAAAAAAAAAAAACACTTTTATAATTAACTTGTTGATACATCTACCGTTTGCCAATATTTAAAATATTTTCATGTCGGATGTATTTTATTAAACTACTTTTGTATAAAAATATTATGATATGCAAAATTCTTTTATCGTCTGCAACATGAATAAATTAAGACGAGAATTTTAATTCAACCAAAAAATTTTAGCAGCCGATAATCAATTTTCTTCATATCAATAAACCAAGTCAAGAGTTATTCTAGAAAAAATATGTTAATCGCCTGATTTTAAACTTTTTTTTATTAATCTCTCGGAATTCTGCTAAAGGGATCTGGCAACAATTCTTTATATTTATTCTTGTTCTTACACAATGAAAAATACTGTAGAAATTGTCTTTTAAAAAGTGTTGCCTAAAATATTAAAAAATATATCAAAAAATAAAGGTAAAGTAGCTCAAAATCTCACTGTTTCCGATCAAAGGAATATTTATAAATTTTCGGATTTCAAATTCATCTGCGTTTATTTAATTATATATTAAATTTTGAAAAATCAATAAAAACTGATGGAAAACTCAGTATCAGTATCGAAAATGAAATCAGTATCTAGAAAGAAGTACGATTTTGAATTTTAAGATGGTATTAAAATACCGGGTGCAAACTTCAAAAATAATAAATTCGTGCAAACTTCACAAAATCATAATAAAAAAAGTAATGCTCGAAAAAAATTGCGGTTTGCGGGAATATGCTCAGAGAGCCTTTGCATTTTGTTCTTTCCATTAAAAAATGTATTTAAAATGACAGATAGATGGCGCAAACACGTCATATCGAGACTTTTTATGCAAATCAGTACAGCTATAAAACACAAGGCTGGAAAGGGATCTGTCATTCGTCGCCAGCAGCATGCTATCGCTACCGGATCGAGCATTAGTGGTTAAACTGTTCTATAAGAACGGTGAATCCGCTACTAAAGCATTGCGACAGTTACGGACGGTGAAAGGAATTAAGGCGAAGAAAAACCCAATTTCATTCAATGGGATATTGAATTTAGTTTGCCGTTTTGACGAAACGGAAAGATTAGAGGATCGTCCAGGAAGTGGCAGACCATCCGTCAGCGCTGACCGCGACTCTGTTGTCCAAAGGGTCATGGGAAATGTGGCAGCCGAGACTTCAACGGGGAGTTCCAGTACACGTGAAGCAAGTAAAATAACATCAATTCCGGAAAGGTCGATCCGACGCATTCTGCACGAAATCCTGAAACTGCATCCGTACAAGATAGAGGCATTTCACCAGTTGTTGCCAGCAGATTGCGAGAAAAGACAAGCCTTTGCAACATGGGTGCTCGCACAAATGGAACGTGACCCACAATGGTTACTGAA
>JAPMOR010028497.1:0-32597 GCA_026543865.1 Argiope aurantia
CACCATGACATAGTAGTTGGTTGTCAAAACTAAACTAATACTATTAATTTGGAAGGCCAAAAAATGGTTGCCTAAAGCAGCTAGTTTTCAATAAAATCAGAATAATTCATTAATTAGCATATTTATTTAGAATTTAATCAACCGAATGGCATCATTGCAGCACATAAAATAACTCATATGATTGTGGAGTAAACAATGGTATAAGATATTAGCAGTTATGTTTGTAATGTGGCTGCATTAGTATATATTTTATTGTTATTTATAAGAAAATACAAAAAAAAAAAGGAAGAAAAAAAATCATTGACAGTGTTGATGAAGATTTCAAGGGGTGAGAAAGTGTGTGGGGGACTCTTGATTGGATAGCTTGTTTGTTCAGTAGGACGATTGGATACGCGATCGTTCTCCTAGGAGTTGTTAAAATAATTGAATGCTTGTCTCTCACGTGCCTAAATGCAATATGCGTCCATTGAAGAGTATAATTGTATTTTTGAGTTCATTAATGACAACCTAAGGCTAGGATAAATTGTGAAATACTATTATTATGGAGTTTAATTTCTTTTTGAAATAAAATAAACAGAAATGAAGATAAATTTTAGAATTAAATCAATAATGCATGAAAAATTTAAAATAATAAGCAGCAATCCAGATTTAAAAAATAATTTTAAAAAAAACTCTTGCAAAACCAACGTGAAGGAATTATATTCAAATTATTATTTTTTAAAAAAAATCTAAAAAGTACTTTAAAGAAAATTAAGAGAAAAAGTTAATTATTTCATTTTTATTATTCAAAAAAATTAATAACCGAAAGAATTACATAATAAATATTAACAATAATTTGCTCAAATTTTCTGCATCTCCAATTTGAAGAAGTAGATAACATACCTAGGTAAACATGACATCACAGGGGCTAAGAGGATAGAAAACCAAAACACGGCAGTGCCCATGGCATGTAGTATGACCCAGTAAGGATTCTGTAAACCTTCTCGACCAGCACTTATGTATGGCCAACAGTTATACACCACAGCAAATCCAAAATACAGGAGGAAACTGACCAACAAAGAAACTCCATGGAGCAGCGTCTGAAAATACACCAAGGCAATTTGAGAATTTTATTTTCAACATCATTTGCATTTATTTAATAGGAGCTTACAGAAATGCCCTCTTTTTTAGCCAATGGGGCCCAATGTTACTTCAGGTCATTTCATTTTGCTCATTATTTGATATCTATTTTATACAAATATGTTTCTTTTCAATATAGTTTTATTCAAAACTAATGATCAGGTTTTTCAGAACTTCTTTCCGAATCACTCTAAACCAGAGGTGGTATCCAAAGTTACAGTTAGTGGTAGGCATTAGATAAATTGAAATAAATTAAATTTATTAAGTAATTATTTATCTATAAAATGATTTTCAAGAAATGGAAGAAGACATGAAGAAGAATAAATAATAATAGGAGAATATCACTATCAATTTAAAAATTTTATAAAGAATATATTAGTTCTGATTACTAAAAACTAATTTTTAAGTTTTCTGAAGGAAAAAAAAATAATAAAAATAAATAAATAAAATTTTAAGAAGAAAAAAAATTAAGGTAAAATTCAAGTGAAATATTTTGAATATAGAATGAAAATATCACTAACTATAGTGACAAGTATTTAACCTGTTTAAATCATTCAGAGATTACATTAGGAACTATAACACATTTTAATTTTTTATTTTCTAGAGAAATATGCATAGTTTAAAAAGAAAGAGAATCGATACAAAGTTTGAAGTTCGAAAAAATGGACTGATACAAAATGTGTCATTTATTTCTAGCAAAGAACTAACTTTAATTACTTCAAAAATAGATGTTTTGAAATAGACAATAAATTTATAAAATATATATAATAAAATATTTTATACATAATTTTTAGAACTAAAATAGCAGAAGCATTTACGATGATAAGTTTAGTAGTAAATTTTTTGAAATATATAGCAAACAGTATTCTATATGCATTTCTTTTAAACTCCACATAGCAGGAATATTTACCTATGATTATTTTAATAATAAATCTTTTGAAATATATAGCAAATTACATTCTATATGTATTTCTTTTAAAATTCAAATAGCAGAAATATTTACTATGATTATTTTAGTAATAAATCTTTAGAAATATATAGTAAACTGTATTCTATACGTATTTCTTTTAAAATTTAAACAGCAGAAATATTTACTTCTGAATAGTTTAGTAATAAATCCTTTGAAATATATAGCAGGCTATATTCTATATGAATTTCTCCTAACATTTAAATAACAGAAATATTTACTCATGATTAGGTTAGCAATAAATCTTTTAAAAAATATGGTAATATTCTATATGTATTTTTTTTTTAAAAATCAAGTAACAAAAATATTTACCCATGACTTAGTTTCTATAGCTAAGTGTAACAGCTGCCCTAGTACACATGCAGTACATATTGTTGTTCCAAACTCCCAAATATCAACATCTGAATCATAATACGCCTGGAAGAAATAGAAAATTTTTAATAATTCTACTAATAAACTGCTAATAAATATTACTTCTACTAACAAATATTAATTTTTCTGCGAGAATACATTTATTTAATTTCATACAAAATAAAATAGAATCGGCACACTTAATTTTAATGACAAATGCTACTATCTGCCTGTAGTGTGTGCATGTCGACATGCTACAAGCATAACCGTTTAGTCTAGAGTTATCAAATGTAGTACATGTATACTTTGGAAAGTGGGAATATGCACTTCAGAGCGATTTTTGTAAAATTAGCAGAAAAAGGCTTTCATTTAGATAGTTGAAATTTGATTCATGATTTAACATATGGAATTATATCTAAATTTGTAAATATCTATCAACTTTTGAAAGAAACTCATTCACAGGAAGTTTATCTTCCTGGCTGTTCGAGTGTAAATTAATTCGATAATTATAAAATGCAAAGAGCTAAATGGATAAAATTTGGTATGCAGGCTTAGCATCTAAAATAAAGATATCAAATTTTGTCCCTGGCAAATTGGCGATCGGCTGCCGGTTAGTGCTTTCATATGCAAGTAAACACAATAATTCAAAGACTTAAATCAATTAAATTGTAATTTCATATCAAATTTGGGTGTCAATCAACCGGCAGAAACAAGTCCAAAATATACATTCTCATGAATTCATTAAAAATGCTAGATTCCTGCAAAGATCTATATTTCATAACTATCATTCGCCAATGTCAATGAAAGTTTTCGCAGCCTTACGCAAGATCTCCAGTTTTATAGGCAGGAACAGGGGCAAGACCTTTATTGGGGAGTATATGAGAACGTTTCTAGCAGACCACTTCTATTGTTGATGATCATGTGTTGGGATGAAGCTTTTGGACTATTTTTCTCACGTAGGAATATCTGTGTGATTACGCTTCTGCTTCGTTCCGGCGCCTTCCTCTCGTGAGCAGCTTAACATGATGCTGTGTGCGTAATCGTCAATACCTGTTTTTTTTTCTTTCCGTTTTCTCTGTGTAATAAATGTGCTGCATTCAAGAACTATGCTGAGATTTATTGAAAAGCAACAACAGATCAAAATATGAAAATTCGGCTTGTTCTTACATTTGAGAAGATTTCAGTATAAAGCATGCCTTTAATAAAATATTTGGACCGTTGTTGCAACTGCAATTAAGGTATAGTTTCAGAATCAAAGTAATGGCTAAAAAAAACTACTTTCCGGTAATATAATTAGATGTAGACAGATATAGGTAGAAAATTAGGCATATGCAGATAAGAAAAAGAACAGAGCAGCGAAATGCTTTCAAAATTGTTGGAATTATATGTCTATCAATATTTGAATTTAAAAATATTTTGCTGAAGAAGTTCATTTAAGTGAAATTTTTAGTAATCATTCATCCTAGCAAATCATCTTATTGCCATAGGAGGTTAATAATAAATAATCCACCAAAATACAAAACACTTGACAAAATTTAGTATTGACTTACCATGAATGGAATGAAAAAGGTGATAATGCTTTGATAAATGGCATCTAGCATGTTCACCCAGAAGGAAAATTTAGTGTGGACCTAAAATAGAAGATAATAAATATTTTACTATTTTCATCATTCGGAAATCATAATTTTAACTATAAATGATGCTTATTATTTATTTTTCTTATTTCCTCCAATGTAAAATCTTATAAAATAGAGCGTTTATTAAAATAAAATATCTTTTAAAACTTACTCAATCAAAATTTTCTGTTCAATTTAAAATAAGATAAACCATAACATACTAGGTTATACCTTATCTTATAAAACGAAACTACATTCGAAGGAAAGGCCATGGAGGCATGGTGATTATGTCTTTGTTTGAAAGTTGATTCCATTGAAAATAAGTAGTGTAGTTAAGAATGGTATAAATTAAATTTATCGCAAAAGACCAAAAGCTTCCTGTTAACTAAGAGAAAACGTTTAAAAAGGAGAATTCCTGTATGCCCCCTAAATTGACCACGGTTCGAAATTATGAAGTTTACTCCAATAGCACTAGTATTTTTAAAAAAAGGAGACGTTAATATAGTTGGACTAATGCTCGAATAAAGGAATTTAAGAGTTGAAAAAACAATATTTATTTGTAGTAAAATAGACAAACGTTGTTATTTAAAACCAATTTGAGTCTCTTTAGAAATCTATATGTGTAACAGTTGCAGTGTTCTAACTTCTCTTTTGGATAATAGATGTCGATGCCTGATTAGGTACGCATCCCATAATGCATTCCATCACATATGGATGTTTAAAGATTTTATTTTAAAAACTATGTTAGAGTTAGGGGAACAAAGAAATTTATAAATCTTACCGTATCCAATCACCATCGTAATTATAACAAAAATTAATAAATTTATCATTTGATAAAAGAATTTGCACAGTATCAAATTTTTTTTGAGGAAGAAAAACATAAAATATATTCTTAAATTATTATGCAAATAAGTACTACAGTATCCAATGTTCGAAATATCCAATGTTGGTTGCAACTACAGATTTCCAATTTAGTTATTGATGTAAATGGAGATTCATCTTATACTTAATCAATGACCTTATACATTTCTGAAAATGTCTATTTATCTGTAGGTGCAATTCATAATTTTAATTATAAAATATTATTTCCCGAAATTCATTATTAGGGTTACTGATACCAGTTCCATAATTCAGAGTTTTTCGGGAGTATAATTTCGCTGCATAAAGGTATAAGTAAACCCAGTATAATTGTTAAAGAATTTAAATACATTGAAAGTTAATCAAAACAATTACAAATGTAATATATATATATATATATATATATATATATATATGATTGATTTCTTTAACTGCAAAAGAAGGAAAATTTTGTTGTTTAAAATGTTACAATGCCAAGAACATAACTGGCATATATATATATATGCTATATAAAGAGAAAAAAATGAAATCGAATCTAAATAGATATGTACTTGAGCTTTCCTCCCAAGGCTGTACAGACTAGGGTACTTTAAAAGCAAATGATCTGGGCAATCTTTGTCGAGGATTCCTAGAGCTATTGGCGGAAGAGACGTAAACAGGACATTGTATAGCGCCAGATAGATCTGGTCGATCATGACAGTCGCACTGAAGCCACAGTACCATTGGTACCAGCAGATGATGAAAATGAAAGTCTGCAAAGAACCGAAAGTAAATATAGGTTACAATAATAACAATGTACAGTTAATTTCAACAGAAGAAATGCACATCACGATATTTTATTAAAAAATCTTATATTTTTAATTATTTATAAAGTCAATGCATATTTTATTATATACATGTTGTCTACTCTTATCGTTATCTAATAACTAATTTTTAAATCACCAGAGAGAGATTTATAATTCCAGTTAGAAAAAAAAATATTTTAAATGATGGGATGAATTATATATATATTTTTTGTTTGAGTCAATAAACGTATTTCTGAAAAAAGTTATGAATTATAACATTTTATACGTATCCCCGACCCTATCAGTCATATTTAGTAAAAAAATAATACTGATACTCTAAAAATACCCTATCAGTTGTATTTAGTAAAAAATACTTATACTATAAAAACATCCTATCATTCGTATTTAGTAAAAAAAAAAAAAAAATGATACTCTAAAACATCCTATCAGTCATATTTAATATAAAAATACTAATACTCTAAAAACAGTCTATCAATCGTATTTAGCAAAAACAAAACAAACAATCAATATCATCCTAAATATGACTGATAGGATGATACTCTAAAACATCATATCAGTCGTATTTAAAAAAAAAAATACTGATACCCTAAAAACACCCTATCAATCGTATTTAGTAAAAAAATACTGACATTCTAAAACACTCTATCAGTCGTATTTAGTTAAAAAAAAAAAAAAAAAACTGATTCTCTAAAACATCCTATCAGTTGTATTTAGTATAAAAATACTGATACTCTAAAAACACTCTATCAGTCGTATTTAGTAAATAAATAAATAAATAAATACTGATACTCTAAAACATCCTATCAGTCGTATTTAGTATAAAAATACTGATACTCTAAAAACACTATATCAGTCGTATTTAGAAAAAAAAAATACTGATATTCTAAAAACACCCTATCAGTCGTATTTAGCAAAAAAAAAAAAAAAAAAAAAAAAATGCTGATACTCTAAACACAAGATAAAAAGATTATATAGTTTTATGACTAAAATTGACCATGTTATTGCTATTTAACTTAAATATTGATCGTATAAAAATTTATTTGAAAGAATATTCTAAAAAAATAATACAATGGTGGATCAATCCAATTTGCAAACGATCCTTTAATATCGCGTTGGTGACACTGAATTTATCATTAAAGTTTGGCTAAAATAATTATTTTCAACATTTCAAAAGTCGATTTCTTTTAACTGCAAAAGAAGGAGAATTTTGTTGTTTAAAATGTTACAATGCCAAGAACATAATTGGCATATGTTGACAAGACCTAGAGACTGTATAAAGCGTTTTTGTAACTTTTTAAAGATTATATTTATTGATTCAAACAATATAACAGACATTTCTTCTGGTCATTTGATCGATTAGAAATATATAATGTACGTATGTTTAGAAAATAGCTTTTAGGCGACGATAAGAATGCAACCCTGAATATTATTATATGGTTTTTAAATGTTGTAGTAAATGAATCTGAAACATACTTTATAGATTTAACCATAGATATCTGAATTTAACGCATGAAAAATATTGAACTGTTGAAATTAATAGATGAAATTTTTTTCTTAATATAAGAAGGAAGGAAAATAAATTAAATAGAATTTAATGATAAAACATAAGAAATTCCTTATTCTAATTATTCTGTGAATAATATTACATAAAAAACATGGAGTAAGCCTTTTTAAAACAACTAGAATGAGAAAAAGTAACTAGTATATAACGTTACATCTACTAATAATGAAAGATAATGTGTGTGCGTGGTGGTGTCTGTGTGTATTGGCGTTATACAGGACAGACCATTTAACTTAGAATTAACAAGAATGGCATAGGTTTTTGTTTAATTGGTAAAATAAATCTAGTTGTAACTAAGAAAATGAAGAATAAGTTCCTAATTTTTCGGCAAAATACATATACGAATAAAATAATTATGCTTCCAGTGCCAATAATTGAAGTAAGAATATTAATTATACAAACATTATTACAGATAGTCAATTTCTGGGATTAAGCCTTTATTAAAAAAGATTTTAAAATTAATTTATTTCGTATTTCGTCAATGAAGAAATAAATGAGCAAAATGCATAAGCTCCGAGAAATACATTTTAGCAATGCCATTGCTTAAATTTAACAAATTAAAAACAAAAGAAAAGTAGTAAACTGAATCCAATAATTGAATTCTCATTCCTGATTCATTGATATCCAGTATTTTTTGAACTTTTCAGTGAAAGAAAATTCAGCTGACACCTCAGATCGGAGACACAAATCAAAATGGATTATTTTCTAATTTTTGGTAACTCGTAAATTGATTCATCAATAACATAAACAATTAAAAAACTAAATATGTTTTGCTCTGGCTTTGTAGTTCTTTCAATTTAAATGAAATTTCTGATATTTTTGAAGAAACGACAATAACACACACACTTTATCTAAATAGAGATTCTTTATTAAGATATAATATAAATTATACTAAATATTGGTAACTGGCAAATTCTCTATCCTATGCCAAGATATCCATTATTTCTCTTACAAAGATATCCTTTAAAAATGGTAACGCATAAAATATAATTAATTTATATAAACTTATCCAAGAAAAAAGAGATACTTACAGCATTTTTATAAAAGAAATATAAAATAGTCCTTGCTAAACGATCGTAACACCAGTGCCCGTGCACCAATAATAATCGCTCTAAATGTTTAAATCGAGTCATGGTGAAATCACTGGCCATGACAGCTTGCATGCCTTCCTTGCCACTGATGCCAATGCCGACATCACCAGTCTGGATCATGCTCACATCATTGGCGCCATCACCTGAAAACGAATAGAATGTCATCCCAAATATTTTTTATTTTACTCCAAATGCAAAACTGCCTTTTAAATTACTTACAACAATAACATGCTTATACGAAAATTTTTTTAGTTCTATATTTAAATCAAGTTTTATTTTTTTATCACCATGATAATAATTTTAGGTTGGCATTTTAGAGTACAAAAACATGATGCAATAGTTTAATTTTTCTTATGGAGTGCTTTTATTTTGTTTTATTGACAGTGCTTATAAATAACTTTTTGCCAAACTAAAAATAATTTATTAGCAAAATCAGTGATTGTAGATTTTTGGTAAAAAGATAAAAACCAATCTTATATTAGTTTTTGTCAAGAAATACTGATATCTAAATTTTAATTTAAAGACAAAAGATGGGGAAACATTTCTAACTCTGAAGAATTAAATTTTGGTTTAGGGCTCAACAATGATCCCAAAGCATTGGGAACAAGAGGCATGCATTGGCATGATATTTACATACCATACAGACCATTCTATAACTCAAAACTAATGTTTACTGAGTTAATTGTATTTTTGAGCACATTGTATTTAGAAATTAATATTATTATTATTTTGTACAGACAATAATAGAAAAATCATTTGAATAAAGAGTCATTTGTATCTAAAGAAATATAATTTTTGGTTTAAATGTTCAATATATTAAACCAAAATATGGCTAAAATCTTTCAGTTTCACATATACGTTTCGTGAAGATATTGAAAATATATTTCTAATCCTTACCAATTGCAAGAGTAGTTACACCTAAGGTCTCCTTTACTAAGCTGACTATGTATGCCTAGAATGGAAAATAAATGAATAAATGAAAAGTTGAAAGTAGCATGAAAGATAGGCAATAATGAGAAAGGAATTTATAAAGTACTTAAACTAAATAAAAATTTTAAAAAATATATATTCTTTCAATTTATAAGTGCCAAGATACTGATTTTTTCCCATTTTCCTATCATGTCATTACCTTCTTATACCATTTTTATTGTTGCACATCAACTGAAATAAAGACGTCGATTGTGCTGTCACCAGTGAAAGTTCATTAACTTGGCATAATTAATAGTCCAAATGTACCGAAATTTGATATAATAAAAAACATATATCTCCTTACTACAATGACTAAAATATTTTCTGGTCTTATTTCATCTTCCGTTCGAGAATTTCTTTCTTTATAAACTTGGGCAAAGTGTCCCTCTCTTACACAGGAGTAGGCTCTCCTGCGGCACAATTCAATTAATGGGGGGGGGGGGGATTTTCACAGGTATTCCAGCCCAATTGAAGAATTTTAAGTTAAATAATTGCCTTATATTTATTTGAATATCGCAAGTATTAGAACAATATTAAAAATATATAAAATTTTCATAGTTAATATTACTTTTTGTCGCATTCAATTACATTTGTTTCAAAATTTTTCATCCAGCATGACTTTTATATACATATAGATTAAATTAGAATTCGACATGATTAGAAGTTGTTTGTCCTTTGCACTGATTACTGATAAAGTTGCTTATCAGAGTTAATTAAAATGATTAATTGTAGGGAACTTTTAATTTATCATTCGGAAACATTAAACAGATAAAATGTTCATGAAGTATCTTAAATAGATCTTTATAGTTGATCCGAATTAGTTTTAATTAGCAAATAAGAATAGAATGTTAAATAATTTTTGGTTAAGGACTTGAAAAACCGCAATGATGTACGATTATCCAGATAAAGAAATAGGACTGAGTTGCGATGGAAGAGCAGAATTGAATGTATCTGGAGCAAAGTAGTATCCCCCCCCCCCTTACATTTGTTTCTATTGCATGCATAAATGTAGTAATAATACCATAGTCCAACGAAAATTACCATCACAAATATTTATATTTCTGAAAGTTATTTAAAGACAAAAAATAATTTTTTTACGAGGTAGTAATGCGGAGAATGACGATTTTCTATAAGCTTTGGAGTTTGGCGCTATTTTTGCAGAATGCGACATTTATTCACAATAATTGTATCCGAACCGGATAATTCGAAGGAATTAATTTGATCTCATTCCATCATCAAATGCTCCATTCAATGACAAATTCACCTTTGTTGTAATGCAAAGAATTATAAAGATCGCTGAAATTTTTTATTACAGTACACTCCCGAATATCTGGTTCGCGATTATCCGGCTTCCGTACTATCCGGCCTAATTTTCTTTTGTTGTTTTACTTAATTGAGAAAGGTATTGGTAAAATTGCCAAGGCGTGGAAGCGGGTATCTGCTACGAACTTCCTACGTGTCGTGAGCAAAATACAATTTGTGACAGGAAAAGAGCAGCGTTCTGCTCGTTGTTCATTCTTTCGTCAGTGTGTAACGGACCTCAATTATTGCCGCTGCTCCTGATTATAACTGCACAATACATACAATATTCGTAAATTGTTCTTGAGGCGTGCTTAATGCTTTTTTTAAGTGCACCACAGTAAAGATTTCGAAATGGGTGATAACAGAAAATAAATTGTAGTGACTATGGAGGAGAAATTCCACTCTATACAACGACTAGACTCTGGTGTAACAGCAAAAATCGGCAACTGCTTCCATGATTCACCGAACAACGTTCACATTCTATTTAGCTTGAGATAAAGGGACTGCTTTGTACTCAATAAGAAGTGAGAAAATACGTATTATAACAGTGAAACTTTGTCTTCTGATATTGGTAGGTAAAGAAATAAATTCAAAAAACTCCGACCTATCCGACTTTTTTTGTTATCCGTCACATTAGGCTGGGTACTTAGGAGTGCGTTGTACTTAAAGAATAAAGTACCGGTTAAATTGGCAAAAATTAATGTTTGGAGGGATTGTGTACCCGCTACGTTGGTAGGTAACCAGCTGTTAGTGAAGTAGCAATTTTATTGATCAATTTTATATTTAGGAAAAAAAAAACAGTCAATCCATTTAACTTCAAATGCATAAAGCAAACAAATCAAATGAAAAAAGTTCATTTTACTTACTTTTTGCAAAGGAGTAGCTCTGCAACACAAAACAGATGTGCAGTGCTGAGCTAAATTTAAAAATAACTCGGCGAGAGGTTTGTCTAAGACATATGCTAATGTTCTGCCGTCTATGACTAGAGCACGCTGCCTTTTATCACTCTCAACACCTATCGTCAGTTTTTTGTTGAAACCGAAGAAGAAGTTTTTCAGAGGGTTCCGGGATGAAATGGAGAACATAGAAGGAGCCGAAGAACAGGCTTCGGTAACTATATCTTTTTGTATTTGGTCCAAATAGAACTTCAAAGTGTCTTCTGCAGCTTCCTGAAATTAAAAGAAATGTATTTGAGATGTAAAAACATATTTATATATCTTTATTATATCGAATAATTCAAATTCCCAATTTATAAAAAGTATAAATATTTCGTTAACAATAAATAATGAAAATAGTAGAATTAATATAAATGCTTTCATTATTGAAAAAATAATTTAAATTATATCAAAAATTAAATTTTTGTTTGATCAAAAACAACTTTATTTGATAAAAAAAACATTACAGATGAAATAAATTAAGCAATAACAATTAAATTAAATAAATTAATTAAATTTAATTGATGACTTCATATAATTTATTTTCTTATTAACAAACATCTTTTCATGGCAAGAATTTAAAACCACTATTTTTGAAACAGTCAAAACAATGAAAATTAAATAACAAAATTTTTAAAATCCTACTTTCGATCTGGCGTTCAGTGTAATGATTTCCATATCAGTTGAGAACAACTTGCAAGAATAAGCAATATTCACAGCAGTTTCCTATAATGTAAAGGATATTAATTCCATGAAAAAAAAACACATCAGAAATAATAAATATGCTGCATGCAGCTGCAATTTTCTGACTAGACAGCTGTTTAGATAAATTGAACTGAGAGGAGTCGCAGGTAGGGTGATCAAAAAGATATCAGTCTATTACTAAATAAATAATTCTATAAAAATAAATTTTAAAATGTTAGAATAATATCAACATTTTGAAGAGTATATGTGTTCATGTTATTATCTATATCATTACGTCCATAAATTATTATAATATTATTAAACACTGAACATCAGCTTAATTAATTTTGTGCACAAACGTCGTGCAATCATGAATGATAATAAATAAATAAAAATATAAACATTTTTACAAAGTTAGAAAAATAAAAATTTAACCTAAAATAAAAAAAATATATACTGTCAGCTAAAAATGAGTTTAAATGTGAAATTAAACTGACCATCATCTTTTGACTAAAATTATTAAAATAGGGGGCACATAAAACGTACTGCCTATGTACGACATAAAATGTCTAATTCCACCAGTGGCTGCATATGATCGTCTTAACAATAAAATTCTTATATCATTTGAACTATAAATAAAAGTTGATGTAAGAAACACGTATATATATTCTTATGTTGCTTAATTAATACTTAAAAAAATTGAAGTTAAAAGATTTTACTGCAAGGTCAAAGGAACAACAATCATACTGAATATGTTTCCTCAAATGACTTTTCTAGAGGAAATGCAATCAATTAAAATATAAAATCCGCAGATGCTTTAAGTATTATAGTGAAAACTAAAATCATATTTCACAAACATGTATTTGAAATTTTTTTTCTGAACCTCCATATTTTAAGCAAATTTGTTAAGTATCATTCCTGTATAAAGAAAAAATATAAGCTTAGAAACTATAAGCTTAGAAACTATAAGTATAAGCTTAGAAACTATAAGTATAAGCTTAAAGGTATAACACAAAGTACATATTTCTATTATTGTTGGGTCTTATATTACCTGGTCTAAATATAATTCATTTTTAGTGCAAAGAGTACAAGCAGCAAAATATTGTAAATAACATCCATACTAAGCCCCTTTTAAAGACGGCCGGAGAAGACTTACGTTTAGTTGCATTTGGAGCTCAGATAATGTAACTTCCGCTATTTCTAAATTCCATTGATAAATTTTCAAAAATCTGTATTTTTCTAGAACACTTAATAATAAGGAAACCTTCAGAAGAGTCTTTTGATATACTATCCGTGCGCTAATATGTTTCAAATATGTTGGTTAACATTTTCTATTCTTGTGCAAGCACCAAGAAAAGTCAAAGCATTATTAGAAATTGGAGGAAGAGAAACTGCTTTTTCAGTTAAAGAAACAGTGTTTCGTTTCCCGCAACTCCTGAGCTTGTACAATTATTGATTATTAATTATTATTATATTTAAAAACAAGCCTCAAAGTCAAAACTGCTGCAGCTATGCAGAAATTGAACATCTATCTGTACAAGACTTGGATGCCACATCATCATCCGTCTTTTATATAATTGTTCAGAAGCCGGATGGCAAAGAAATTATCTGCCAAAATCCATGGATAATCTTAAAGTGTTTTAGTTGGAATAGCTTTTAATATCTCTTCAAAAGTTTTGAACTCATATCTAGAAATCGAGTAGTTTGAATTCCTTACATAGAGTGATTTTAAAAAGTAAAATGTTTAACAAAGGCACCAAGTATATTCATCTTTGTTGCCATTGGTATAAATTCGAACAGCAGAATTTGGAATTCGAATAATGATTTTAAATAATTTCGTTCTGGAAATATATTTTAAGCAAGCCTTCCAAAAGGCTAGTAATTGATTTGAAGTAAAGTACTGTTATCAACATTTTGGGTTAGATAATCTATCGAGTATAAACGTGAAAAAGGAATATATTATAGGGGCAAAAAACATAGTTTTTTCTCATAAAAAAAGGGATTATTATAGGGATATAAATGATCTATATTTCGCTGAAGATTCATAACTACTACGAGAGCTGCAAGACATATAAGCTTTGAGGCAAACAAAACATATACCTGCTTGTCACCAGTCAAAACCCATACTGTAATTCCAGCAGCTCGGAGGGAATGAATAGTTTCAGGTACTCCATCTTGCAACTTGTCTTCGATGCCAGTAGCTCCCAGTAGCTCAAGATTTTGTTCAATTATACAAGCAGATTGAAACAAATTTTGTTCTTTATCATGTATTGAAAGTTCAGCAGCAACTTGGATAGGCAGCCATTTTGCATATTCTTCATCTGAAATAACCTGCAAGAAACAGATGAATTATTCTAATGTAAGAAAACATTTTTATACATAATAAATTACCTCTACTGATTTTGAAAAAATGAATTCTAATTATCTACATTTCGTGTATTTCAAATTTTTTACTTTCTTAAAAAATGCTCATTATCAACATTTCGCTCGTTTAACATTTCTCTTTTTCAAACAAAAATTAAATCTTTAAAAAATTTGCAAACAATCTTTTTCTGTCATTATTTTTACCTAAGAGTGCTATGCTGCCAATGAAATGAAAGCGAAATTATTGTTTTTTATTGCAATAAATGTTAATTAATATTAGATACCAGATGATTTCATATTTGTATAATTGAAGAATTGTAAACCAGGAATTCTTCTCCAACATCACAGCAATTATTTCAATCTAGAATCAAATATATAAGTTAAAACAAAAAATGCCATATCTATTAAGATGTTATTAACATCCCTAGAAAGTAGAAGATATAGATTATACATTTATTTACGAACGTGTTGTCATTCTATTAAGGAAAAATATTTAATGCATTCATGAGTAAAACTTTAAATTTAAAAAAACGTGATTGTTATTATTGATGGAAAATTTGAGCATTTGTAAAATTTAGACAAAGATACTAACTCTTTGATCAAAAGGTTATAATTATACATCCTTAAATTATATAAAAAAGAAGGACGATAAACATTTCAGGATATGTATAAATTGTAATGTTTTAGTGGGAAAAAAACTTAGAGAAAATAAAATTCATATTCATAAAATCATCATCTAATACAAAATTCATTTGAATTAATATGATTAATCGTCGTTAAAAAAGATGAAAATATTCCAACTAAATGAACTCTATTTAATCTACTTCAGAAAATGTATAATTAAAGAAATTACTATGTCTTGGTTTAAATAAATATTAATGATGAATTTTTTATGCTATTAATAGTATTTTATTGGAAGGAGTTCATGAAAAAAACAGAATATTATAAAAAATTGTGTACGCGATACAACAAAAAAATATAGAGCAACAGGCGCATATGTAAATTTTGTTTCCAATAACTGTTTATATTATTAGAAAATAACCACCTCTGAAATATGCCATTATTAGAGAATAACATTTTAATTTAAAAATTTTAAGTTATAGAAGTAACATAGTAAAAAAATTACATTAAATAAATAAATAAAGAAAAATAATACATTTCAATGTAATCTTATAATAATCATTTCTTAAATATGGCTATTTGGATTTAAATTTAAATTTTCACATCAATTTAATAACAAACTTATGAAATGAAATTTAAATTATTCTAACAACGGAAGATATTTATTCTTAATGTTTGTAAATTAAAATATCTGAATAAAATTGGATTACATTGAAAAACCGATCATACCTTCTTGGCCATGCAAAGAATACGAAGTCCATTTCTAGAATAGCTGTTTAAATGCTGTTGTGTTTTTAATATCATATTTTTGTTGGCTGAAAAAGGAAATATCAGTAATTTAACTAATTATATAAGGTATAAAATGAGAAAAACAATTTTAAGAATTCATATTGAAACACAACTTAATTTTAAAAAAAATATCTTTCCAGCAATGTAAAATTATTTCATATATTTATTATCAAATATACAACATTAAATCAATTTAACGTATAATACAACGTTATAAATCAATTTAACGTATAATACAACGTTATAAATCATTTTAAGTAAGTGATTTTATCAAAATTAATTAATTATTAATGTTTTAAAAATTTGCAATATGTCTTTGAAAGAAAGACAATATATCTTCTGAGTATTTCTAATCATAAATCATAGTTTCTGTTTTGCTATAAAAGTATTTAATCAAAATAAAAGTACTGAATAAAGGTAAAAATTTACACAAAGTAAAATTATTCACACATAAAAAAAGTTCGAATAATACAGAAATGTAAAAAATAAAAATTTTTATTCTAATCCAAGTAAAATAAATTTAAAAAATAATTTAGAACATTTATTTGAATTTTGTTTATAAGTTGTAGCTGTTATATAAAAGGCGTCTTAACGATAGTCACCTTGAGCTGTAACTGGTTTTAGCACAGGAAAGATAGAAGAATCGGCCCCTTTGCAAAACAGAATTTTTTCATAGGTAATCGGATGCTGCAGGATCACTGACATTCTCTTACGAGTAGCGTCAAATGGCAGTACATGAAGAATTCTGAACTCAATTAGGCCTTCACCTGTGAGCAAAGTATGAAGTTTTAAGTACACAATGCTACATATTCACAAAACTTTAAATGCATAAATTATAGAATACTAAAATTTCTTTGGGTTTTTCATGAGAAGATGTGTAATATATGATATTAAGAGATATTAAATAATAAAATGACATTTTGATTTCTTCTTTCGTTTTCTGGAATCAAAAATTTTTCCAGCGGAAAAAAGGAATGTAAATCAAAATGCCAACTTGTTACTAAATTATTATTATTACAACAATTAAAACATTTAATTTACAATTATTATTCATTTTGAATTACAAATATTCAGAGAGAAAAAGTGAAAAATATTGAATGGCAGAGAGTGTGATGAATTAAAGCTAGAACCGTTATAAAAATAATCATATCCGAGAAATATACTCCCAATACTTTCATTCTCGCTATTTAAAAAAAATAATAACATATCTTTTAAAGATTTTTCTGCTTCAAAAAGAGAAATGGGAATGAATGCCATTTAATTTTTCATCAATATGGCTAACCACATTTTGATATTCTTTTATCTCGAATACGAGTAAGAAAAAAGACGTAGCAGTACATAAAACTGAACTTATAATCTATACCAACAACATTGCAGTTGAATGGTATTTCGATATGGAAAAAAAAAATGTCGATTTTATTGCTTTAAGTTGTTATGATGGCCATCCAAAACATGCCACTATATTTGCTTTCGGATATCGAATCAGAAAATTTGGAATGGGCATGAATACCGAAAATTCGTTTTTTCGCATTTAAATAAAAAAAAAGCTTACTAATCTAAAAGAAAATCTTTAATTGGAGGTTTATGAAGGTGAAAGAATTTGTCAAATTACCCATGTAACGACAATTTAAGTCAGGAATGAATTTTTAAAAAAATTAAATATTGAAAATATATTTTAATTTGAAGGGAACTTTTAGAATTCAGCGTAAGTAATAGGTGTTACAATGAAGGGGAACACTTGGTAAAAATTGCAGATCGATATCCACATTATTTATCGAAACCTTCAGTTACGTCGGAAAAAAGGCTGAAACGTCGAAAAAAGATCGATAAACCTTTTCTATCAATCAAAATTTGCAGACCGACAAAAAATAATGTTTTCAATTTAGATAAGATGATAATGATTAAAAAAAGTGTCGAAAATTAATTAGATTTAAGAAAAAAAAAAGAGAAAGTAAGAAAATTTAGCCTTTTTAGCGGCACTTCAAACTTAAAAAAAGATGAAGTTTAAATTGTTCATTCACGATTACTCCACACCAATGGGGGCACATAGTTCCATTTCTTTGATCATCCGCCAGGTTTGGTCTTTCACCTCACATTCCAAGCCTTCCCTTCCTACCAGCATTCACTGAACACCCATGGCATGCTGTAAATACGGAAAAATTATATATCTAAACTTCCAATCCACACATTCCAATTCGGACAGGTTTCCGCATTGACAATCGATTTTAGAACAAAGCCACTGGATTGGCACAATGTGGAATGATCGTGAATATTAAGATAATAGTCATAATTAAGTGGAGTAATTTACGTGAGGCAACTGCTTCAAAATAATGACCTCCTGTGGCAATAAGAATGAATGATGTAGTGAAATGAAAAGGGACTAATTACCTGGAAGTGACAACACTACAGAATCGGGTGTGCGTCGTAGCAGTCTGCAGTTATAACTAAATGCAGTGTCCACTAAAGCTATTTCATCAGGACTTTCGGCTTCATAAATAGGGTTTAATTGGAGAGGTGATGGAGTCGGCGTTTGGAAACATCCCAAATGCAAAGGTAAGGTTAAGTTACGGGGACGCTTCACTGGGGTAGAAGTTGTGGAACTGGCTGGTGTGCTGACTTCACTCAACAGGTGGGAGTATTTCTCGTGAGGAGCATCCCATCCGTCACTGGTACCCCTCAGTCGGTGAGGTGTGGGGGTTAAGTTGAGAAAAAGACCACTTGAATTCATCTAGAAAAAAATGTACATGATTTTAATATGATGATGAAAATAAATACATTTTAAGATAATTTCAGAATTTAAGATTTTAACTTCCACATTAAAAAAAATTCTTTTGAATTCATTACGATTTGAATTTTGAAAAATAACCGAGCGCGGGTTTTATTTAGAGGGAAACATTTGTAAGTCAAGTCAACAAGTATTTTGCATTATAATTAAGACACATGCCTAATGCCAACCGAATGAATTATACCATTTTGATCCCCAATCTTCATGAATATTTGACAACTGTATCTAAAATTAGGCACTCATTTAAATGATTGTAGCAGTATTTACATGTACATCATTTTACGTTTTATATTAACACTCTTTGGTGAATGAATGAAAACAATACAAAACGTGATGAGTGATAAAAATCTGCAGACACTTACTTGATCTTTGTGTGGATGCTTTGCAACCACGACCGTATTGCAAACGGCTAAAAGCAGGAAAAAATCTTGGATCCTCTGGCAGTCAGAGGTGAGATGCGTCACTTCGGTGGCTGCAGAATCCACGTATAGTTGGATTTCGATTTTGGATAATTCTTCTTGAAGACTAGAATTAAGAATGAGATCACCCTGGGAAAAGAAACACAAACATTACAGGATTTCTATTCAGTATAGTTGACTTTCTTTTAAATATAAAATGTGTGATTAGGATAAATATTTCATGAAACCTTGTTTCAATCAAGAACATATATAAATTACTCACTTTGGCATTTGAATCATCCAATGGTTTCGCAGCATCGTAGGTCGACTCGCCACCTGGTGAAATTTTTTTTAAAATTAATTATAATTTGATATAAGAAATAAATCTCTGAGAGAAATATTGCAGGAAAGAAAAGAAATTCAGTTAAATGTCTTGTCTTTGCTTAATGAAATAACATCAATCCGCTTAAAAACGCCGCTTCGAAAAAAATTCATTAAACAGAAATTTTAAATTTTAGATATAAAAATGATATATCCTCCAGAAACTTAGCTTTCAATTTTACTGATTTTAACAAGTACCTTATAGTGTGAAAAAAGTCTGTAATTCTGTTTAATAGAGAAATTATTTATTTTTTTATATTTGTAATAAAAAATTTTTAGTACAGATTAAAGCACATTACATGTATGATTTGTTGGAAACTGTTATCCAAGTTTTCTGTTATATCATTATGATCAGCTTATGGAGCTTTATTAAAAACACTTCATCGTCATTTTCATTCCCCAATTCAGTATCCTAATTATGTTTAAAAACACTTTACAATTTATACTATGTAGAATATTTAGCAATCACAATGTTTTTATCAACGCGGAAAACGTTAGACAGCTCTCTATCTTTTTCATCAACACTTCCTACGACCTCGATGCTACAGTTTTTTCCAATTTTCCTGATTTTGTTGGGACTTCGATGTTTGAAAAAATAATGAATAAAACTTCATTGTATAAATTATGTTTTGTAATAGTTAGATTAAAAAACACGTAAATATCTTTCGGAGTCAAGATTCAGTAGAAAATTTTGTTTAAAATTGATTTTTGTTTGTAAGTTATTAATTAGTTTGTAAGAAATATTGTTGCTGCCTTTTATAAATCACATTTTTGAAATCACCCGAATTTTATTTTAATTTTTGTTTATAGAAGTTAATATCAGATCATTCAGTGGATTTATTACAGCATATCATTTTCAACTTCATAAAAAAAGCCTTAGACTACAGCTACTTAATAATTGGGAATAAATTGAACGTTTCTGAAGGGAATTTTAAAGCCAAATGCTCAATTTAATCTTATTAGTTTATTTAATTCTTTGACGTTTCATGATATTGATATTAAGAATACACTCTTACTACCAAAAATAATTAAATCCTTTTTAAATTGATAATTTCATAAGTACCAATATTATTCTTTTAATTTCGCACTTTTTAAAATTGTCTTAACTCATATTACACTTTAAATATTTTTTAAGTAATTCTAAAATTTCTTTAAGTGGAAATTCCTTGAAAACAAACTCTATCTTTTCATAATATACTGATGAATTAACAATCTATGAATAGCTAAATAAGGGAGAATGGAAAAAAAAAGCTAATGCGCGATGGTAAAAAGCTGGAAAGATTAATTGATAGATAAAAAGCAGAAAGGTTTGGAAGATGTTAGAATGGCACAAAGGATGAATACAATTTCCCATTTATTAATTTCTTTCATTTTCACCAGTGTAAAAAGATATGATTGATTGATATATTCCTGATATGAAATAGTACCAGAACCAGAAATAATTTGGTGCCAAATCTGGTGGAATGTGTTAATTCGCTTCAATCATGTTCGTTATCGCTTGTCTTGAGTATGCTGTAAATTCTGCTGAAAGTCATAAGAAAAACACTTATTATAACAGAAGCCTCAATTAATACACTGCAAATCATATTCATAATTTCCTGATTTTTATTCTGCTTCTTCATTCGCCAAAATTATTTAGTTAATAAATTTAGTTATATAGCATTCATAGAATAACTTATTTTACATATCTAACCCATTTAATCAAGAAAATGATCAACTGAAAAGTCTCCTTCTTTATTATAACCTTCATGTGTTATAATTCCAGAAGATGCACATGGTCTAATGTCTATCATCAGGGACATTTTGCCTATTTTTTTGCCCTCTATCTGGACAATACTTTCATTGCAAACTTTATTTCCATTTTATTTTTTGGGCCTTTTTTATTTTTTCGTATAAGTAGTATAGAGAAAATATGGTAATAGTCAAAAAATTCGAACTCGAGATTTTGACGAATCTCCATGTTGTAGACCTCCCTGCGTTCGAAGAACACATTTTGAGACAATGTCTGTTTGTTTGTAACAAAGAAACTCAAAAATGCTTTGAGCTAGATGGATTAAATTTGATATACGATCTTTACACCAAATTTGTAGATATTTATAATTTTTGTGTAAAATCTGTTCAAGGCAAGTTCGCTTGTCCTGGTTTTCCAATAAAAGTTACGATAGTCACAAAAAGAAAAGAGCTAGATAGGTGAAATTCTGTACACAGATATAACATCTATAGTGTAGGCACCTGTGAAAGAGAGTAAAGACAAATTCAACTCAGGTTGATTGTCTATTGGTCTGTACTTTCAGAAACATGTAACCGCGATAATTCTAAAACACAATAACAAATATATAAAATTTGCTATGGGATTTTATATGAAGAAGTGTAGTTTTTTTGTCAAATATTTGTTACAATCGATTGAGAAAAACGTGCTTAAATCTCAAATTCGATTTTCGGATACTATTAACAGCATGCCAGGGATTGGTAGGATTAACTGCAAAATAACTCGCTAAGGATGACACGATAGATTGCGAAAAAAGTGCTAAATCATGCCAAGCGTTAATATTTCGTAACTATTGTACTCCAATATCATGTAAGGCGTTCTCTGGCATGACAAATTTATCAGAGACTATGCGAGAAAGTTTCGGAGAGACCACTCTTGCTGGCTATTATATAAGTTTTTATAGTCTCTATGATTAACTTGTACATGCATCATATTTAAGACATGAAATTCTACCTGAATCTAAATATACGGATAGAAATTTATCAGCGAATATAAACTGATTTAAGTATCGTAGGATAAAAAAAATTAATATGTAAAGAACTTAAATATGTTTAACTTCCAAAGACCTTCCACCAACTTCTTCAGAAACTAGCTTTAAATAAATTGATCCTTTCATCTGACCGATTTTTAAATAAAAAAATTGCGTGAAATATAAGTTAACGACTAAAGGAGATATTTATCAATATAACACAGATACTATCAGCTATTTTCCAATTCAAATATTCAAGGATGAAATAATATTTGCAACCGAGGAGGAAATCATTGTCTACACTGTTGTTTAACTCAAGGTCTATGAGTTTCAGTTTAGAATCTTTTATAACTTTCTGTTATGCATTCAGGAAGTACCTGGGTAGCTTGAAATTCTGTATTTCTCAACATATGATCTGCTGAATTTAATGTCGTGTCAATCGCAGATGATTTTGGTGAAGTTGTAGTATTTCCATTTACTATTATTTTTCAATTCCAATTCATTTTTTCCAAAACAGTAATAAAAATGCAGCTGTTATTATAGATACAAGATAAATATAGATTACAAAGCAGAAAAAGTTGTATAGAATAAAAAATTTATATATATATATATATATATATATATATATATATATATATATATATTAGTTTCGTCTATTTAATAACAGAAATAATAGAGCATGATTTATAATAAAAAATTACTAATTATTTAAAAAATATATTAAAAATTTAATATAAATTAAGGTAATTATGAAAGGCATGGAATTAAAAGAATAATGTTGATATTCATAAAATTATCAATTTAAAAAGGATTTTAATTATTTTTTGGCTGCAAAATTGTATTCTTAATATCAATAGCATGAAAAATCAAATAATTAACTAAATTAATAATAAAATTGAACATTTATCTTCAAATTCACGTTCACAAACGCTCAATTTATTCTCATTTATACGGTAGTTGTAGCCTAAAACTTTCTTTTATGAAATTTGAAATGATATGCCATAATAACTGCCACTGATGAATCTGATATTAACCGCTATAAAGAAACAAAAAAGGGTGAAAATGTGATTTAAAACAGGCGACAACAATATTTTTCAGCTCAATTTTTTAAGATAATATTACCAATGCATGAAAACTTTCATGTAATGTCGTAGTTCAAACGAATCTAAAACGTGATAGCGTATATTTTTTTCTTTGGTATCTCAAAAAATTTTCTTTGGTATCTAATGAAGCTACTTTAGAAGTCTCAAAGTTTTAACGGTTTTTTAAGAAATTCTAAGCACAGTATCTAATTAGATTCAAACAAAAATCTTTAAAAATAATTAATGTATATTTTTATGATATGGGATAAACCTTATTTATTTACAAATAATTAGTTTCTGATATTTTAAATTACCTTTTGACTAAATAACCATATAATACAATACTTTTACATGAATTAGCTTTTCAGATTACGTATAAATCAAATTCCTTTACAAAACTGCATTCTGATAAAAAAAAAAATTTAAAAAAAGACTGTTTTTTTACTTCTTAAAATTGTTAGGAGATAAGATTTGTGCTCCCTTTCGACCGCTGGACAGTTAGCGAATGTTTTGTTTTTCGCATTAAATTTAGATTTTAAGATCATATACGAAAATTGAGAAATCAAATAGACAAATTGTAATGATAAAGACATGTGTAACAAACCATCCATTAGATGGTTGCATTTTTATTTATATAGTCCACATGCGCACGAATAAGTAGATATCAAAAATTCAGATTTCAAAATCATATACAAACATTCATCCATATAACAGATTCTGTGTTTAAGTTATGGCTCTCACATATACAAGTTAACCGACAGATTGTCAATCATTCGACAAATTGGTATAATTTTGATATACATAAATTCTAAGGATAAAATAACATGAAAAATTCCATCCATTTAGGTCATTGCGTTTGTTTTTTATTTTGTTCATATGCGCATGAATGAGTAGACAGTCAATCTTTTCGTTATTGTCCGTCATTCAACATTTCACGTATATATGCATTTGGGGTGTAATGACTATATATTAATTACCATCTATCAAGCCAGTTCTGTTTTTGAGTTATCGTGCTTACAGATATACAAGATTCTAGAAATACTATATTCAGAATCAGGGAGATTCAAAAATCTGTAGGTCAAACTTTTTGACGATTACAACGCTTTCTGCACTTAAATTTCGTATACGATGAGTAAATACCTATAAAACATCTATAAGGAGAGACAAGGTGAAACAGATGAGAAAAAAATACTCACGTTAAATATAATTTGACGCTTTAAATAAAGAAAAATTTAATGCAAAAAATTAACATTACTGGTCGACTAACACTTCAACTTACCATTGGATGTTCCAGGCATTCTTCTTTCATGGTCATAATCCACTCCTCCTATGGTGCACCTCCTGAACACCATGTTGTTTTCTGTCAAAGTTCCTGTCTTGTCAGAAAAGACATACTCAACCTGACCAAGCTCTTCGGTAATGTTTAAGGCACGACATTCGATCCTCCTGTCGGTGGATTTGTCGTAGAAATTGTTGTCCTCGTGAATGAAATACACTTGACCAAGTTTGATTATTTCAATGGTGACATATAAAGAAAGAGGAATCATCACCTGCAAAAAATCAATGGCAGATGAAATCAAATAAAAACAACAATGTCTGGACGAGATAGAATTCAATAGAAATATAGAGGAGTAAATATTTTTGCGGAATATTCATATTGTGTGACTGACTGCTCAATTATGTCATTACTTACATTATATTTCCTAACAATGTATACACATATTTCATAATTACATTTAATTACTAGGAGCCTTAGGTGACCAATCAAATAATCAAATATATTTGATTTCAGAAAAATCATTTAGACATAATTTTATGTTCATGATTACACCAAAGCCTGATATTAAAGTCATATTATTTTAATTGTCTTACTTAAATTATTCTTTTTTGTTGTGACAGGAACCTTTCTCATGGAGACAGTCCTGTAGAAACATAGCGCTATTAAAATTTAAATATCAGTATCTTCTATCAATCAATTATCTTCTAATTTTCTGCAGATATTAAAATATAACGAAATAATTTATATAATATATAAATATAAAGATACTAATATTAAAATATAAATATCAGTATCTTTTTTATTTCACTTATCTTCTAAATTTCTTCTAAATTAATCTTTTATCTTCTAAATTAAAATAAATGTTATAACTTCAGTTTAGTTTTGTAAACTGAACAGATATTAAACAGAATTCTTCTACATAATTTTCAACACAGAGGGAAATCACATGATTAAATATTGGATGAATAATTTGAATTTCATGGCATAAATGTAATATATTGTTGGAAATTAGGCAAAAGATATTTCTAAAGCATTGCTCAAATCAGAGCATAATTCCCTTGATTATCAAATCGGTATCATTAAAGATAATATGTTTAAATTTTGAAATGATGTGAATTTTTTTTGTGCGATAATATTTTCGGAATTTATTGCGGAAAAAAACAACATTTAATTTTTCATTAATTAGAATTCCTCTTAAAGTTAAAAAAAATCGCTTCGAAGTGCTCTTTCCTTTTCACCACCTCCAATACACACAAACAAAAAAACAAACACCTTTATTATTAATAAAGTTATTTATTTTTATTGCTAATAAAGAATATGTAAACAAACAGACTTTTCAAGTATATAATTCATTAATTCCTGCTAAAAGAATTTCTCAGGATTTTTTTTAGAAATTTAACTATTTCTTACCATGGAGTAAATATTTTGTAATTTTTTATAATTGATATTACATATTCTAATTACTGATTAAACGATGAACAGGAACAAAGACATAACAAAATCTGTTTGCAAAAAGAAGGAAACGCAGCATATAAATAAAATAAATGAAAGTAAAAAAACAAAATTTAAGATTTTCGGCTACAAAAGCAAAGATTTATGTCGTCACGAAAGCATACAAATGTTCGAAAATTTATTTTTCATTTCGAATCTAAAAATCATGCACTATTTCTTTATTTTAAGTAAACATTATCTTAAATGCATTAAAAATTTTTTTCCTTCTAAACAACCTAGGAATTTTTTTTTAATTGTGCCTCTATAAAAGATGTAAATACTCACTAGCAAAAGAAAAAGCAAGGATTTTTTACCACTTTTACAAGTTTTCAGAAACAAAACAAAACCCTAGGAAAACGACTCGCGAAACTAGGGTTAAAAGGTGACTGGTAGAAAACCTTGGATCGTATGTGACCTTGTCAATACAAATTATAAGGCCTTCAATACTTGTTCTCTGTGGTAATATTACGATTTATTTTTAATGTTATGACTATGTTTCGCTTTTATAAGAGCATATATATGTTGGCGTACATTCAATGGATCTTTATTATGAATCCCTATATCACTTTTTTATCCCCATTTTTGTAAAAAGAGAATTGTATTTTGTCTTAGTTAATCATTTTTTTCCTTTGCTTTATCAATATAAAATGCAGGTCTGTAATTAGATCATTAGCTTTCAATAAAAAAAAATTAATAATTTTTAGTCAAAATTTAATAATAATTTTTTATATAGACTATTGAAAAAACACTATCGCACTTTTTTTTTCAAGAATGTACTTATAAAGACTAGATTAATGAATTTATTTTATAAATTTTATTCAGTAAATTTAAGCAAACAAAACGAACATAGAACATACATAGAACAGATTTTTTCATTACCATTTAAGACAGCTTCTCATTTGTACTTACTTGCAACACAATTACGAACGTCCAGAATATTAAAAAAGCTTCTTTGTACACTTCTGCGGATTCTTCAGTATAAAATCCGGCAAGAAAAGGTACAATTACTCTGTTATCGAAGGAACTTAACCATAAGCCATTACCTAAATAGAAAAAAAGGGATACAAAATTAAATATTATATAAAATATAAGATAAAAAAGTAAACCAGATTACAAACTTTCTTTTCATAGGTTTTTTTTCCAGTAAAAATTAGCAAAAGAATATAGAAGCCAGAAATAAATAAAATTAAAATTAAACAAATGGGTAACACATTCTTAATTTGTAGAGACTACGTTCGAGATGAATTTTTTTAACGTTATAAAATACTTATATTATTAAAATTTTCAAAACATATATTGAAAAAATATTTATGAAACAAAAATATATCAGTTAAAATCTAAAAATTCTTTGAAAAATTAGAAGAATTATGAGTTTTTTTTGACTGAAAAGATATATAAAACAAAAATCTTTAAGTTCAGAAGTTTATCAAAGTATACATTCAACGTTATTTTAGCTAATTGCAGAATTATATATTTATTTCTTGAACTAAAAACTAAATTATATAATTATACAGGTTTTAAATGCTGAAGATAACATGGATTTTTACATTTCTATTCATGACATTTAGATAACATGAAATTTCAACTTTTTTTCCCATCACGTATTAAAACAATTGTAAAAACTTTTTAAATAAACAGAATACTTATAATGCAATTCAGGAATCTCAAAACATATTAAGAAATTATTATACGAATGTGAAAGATAAAAATGCATAAGATTTCAATGTATGAGGTCAATTCAAGAAGATTTTGCCAAAATTCAAATGTGTAAAAAATTGGAAATTTTACCAAATTGGTAAAAAATATGTGAGAAAATAGCATTCAACTATGCAAAATGGCATTAAAATATATATTATGCACATATAAAAATGAATGTAAATTTTCAAAAAATAAACCAAACAAGATTCGAAAATCTTTGTTAAAGCTGTTCAAAAGAAAACTGTTCAAAAAGTAAGAATATTGGACTAAAAAGTATTTGATACATTCACCAAACATAAATTTTTGTACCTAGTTACTTATCTTAATCTAAACGTATAATAGAAGAAATAGTGCAAAATAGGAAATAAATAAGAAAACAGAAAATTTATAACGTACCTAATGCACCTAAAAGACACAATAGAATTAGCATGACGATACAAAAAATCACATCACGATTCATGAGTTTTTCTAATTTACTTCTCTTGTAGCGAGGCCCATCGTTATTAAGCATTGCTTTAGTTTCATGACCTGTAAGTTCAATCATAATTAACAAAGACATTATGAACTATGTATGCTCAACACAAAATTATCAATAATCTTTTTAATCGTATAGTTGTATATAAATTAAGATTTTTATGTAGAAGGAATTAGCTATGATAATATGTAGATGAATGGATGCATGTGAATTTTTCCTGGTGGAAGTTCCTTTTCCAAGATACGTAGCGCCAAAAACTGGTTCAGTTATGAGGACTAATTTTTAAAGCCACGAAATTCAAGTTAAAAGCTTATAAAGTAACAAAAAAAAAAAAAACTGGGAGTTCCAAATTTCATTAAAAATATCGATGTATTTCAAGAGCATTACATGAAGTCTCTTTCTAAGTAAAATAGAAAAATTAAGAAAAAATATTAAGGCATTTGATAAAAAGGAACATTAAATTAAAACATGGAATTTGATCAGAGGATGATTGCATGAACCCCAAACGGAAGAGATTCATCCAACAGTAAATATCTGCGAGTGGTAAATTGAAGTAAAATCACATCATATTTCCTGTTGAATGATAGAGTCAATAGCATAATATCAAATTTGACTTCGTCAAGTTTGTTATTTACATCTTGATCCCAGTGTTTTTATTAGTTATTCAGCATCCACTTATGTAGTGAATCCTTGATATCGATATAAGGATAGAATATGTTAAAGGAGGACTAATCCTAGCTTATACAATGAATTTACATGTTACGGAGTAAACGTTAAATATATTCAGTTTTGTGGTGGCGGGAAACTTTTCTTGTGATTAATCCATAAGCAACTGATGATATTCCAGCACAGCCATACTCTTTAATAATAGGCCCCAAGTTGGTCGCCAATGTGGTGGAATGTAGATTATTATGATCTGTGCATGAAGCAACAGGACGAATGTTGTTGGAAACATTTCTTTAATAATCACATTCACACACTTAAAACAAACACAAAGACAAGACATTCACGCGCGCGGCTTTTCAGTTCAGCGTCACATCTCTTTCTAATTACAATCGCAATGCATTATGGGATGACATATGGGATGGCCTAATCAGGTATCGCCATCTAGTATCCAAAAGAGAAGATAAGAGTAATGCAACTGCTACAGTTTTAGTTTACGCATTAAAAATTGAAAATATTTATATTTTATGACAAGGCTTAAAAGAGAGAGCAGCCAACAATAATTTCTAAAAATAATGAAATTATAAATTATAATACAGAGTATCTGTGTTAAAAGTAACTAAAATTAGCAGCATATATGGAACAAACCACACATGATTAATAATAAAATTTATTCGCCGTGGGTAAATAATCACTTCAAGTAATTCTTATTTCAATTTTAGACCAAGGTGGGAACAAGTACGCAGCCTCAAATTGCTTTTTACTTTTTTGTACACGAAATATACAAAGAAAGTTCTGTAAATGTCGAACAATTTCATGATGATATTTTGATGAATCTCTGTGTTTCAGACCTCACCGAGTTCGGAAAACTGTTTGTGGAATACTGTATGTATAAGAAGACAATAAAAAGCTATTATGTTCGGAAGATTAAAAATATCATATTGTTTTTACATCGAAATTATGTCTATCGAATTTTGGATGAAATCTGTTAATTAAACGCTTGTTCTTCCATGCAAAGATAAAAATTTAAAAATGTAAAGAACTTGATGAATACATTTGAATTATCATCAGAATGATATCAAACTGAAATAAACCAATCAACGGGTTGTTCATTTGTTGGTCTGAATGTGCATATGAAAAGTACATAAACAGATGGTTTGATGGTTACAACAACAGCAAATTAACATATGGGAACCACTATCCAGTTTTCCAGATTTCTGAGCATATTGCAATTAGATTCTATATATTTACGGTTATTTTAAGTCATTGTGCATCAGCCAAAATGATGAATTAATCGAAACTGTTATCACCTTTGAATTAATCGAAACAATGTTTTATAGCAGTTAAATTTATAATACCATAAAAATTGTTGAAATTTAGTAAAAAATCGCATACTTCTTGGATATCTTTCAGATGGCGCTCACATTGAACTTTTTTAATAAACGGTAATCAAGAGCTATCTTTTTTTAATGCAAATGACCATGACTTAAATAATTATGAATGCGGTTCTCTCAATATAAAGTATTACTTTTGAATACTTCTAACCAGCAGTTTTCGTATTTTCTGTAATTTGAAATTAAAAATCATTATTTTTCATAATAAAAACATTCACAATATGAAGGGCAAGTACTTTATTTCAAAAAATTAATAGGTTGACTAAGAAATTTTAAAGATTCCTTGAAATGAAATTATTTTTTTATGTTTGAAATATAGAACTAATTAATAAACATAGTAACGTGACACATGATAATGCGTAACATACCAGCATAAACTACAATGCCTTCAATAAAATCAGCATTTTTCAAAACACAGTCCTTCAGCAGCAAATTTTCTTTGCATATGGGCACTTTTTGTCCGGAAGACATGGTTCTAAGAAACAAACGTAAAATATTAATCATAAATTTTGGATTTAACTATTTCATATTTAACTCTTAGAAGCCTGATTTCCCAAATTAAATTAAAAAAATATCAATGTTTTCATTGCAGAATAATAATAATATTGGGTTGTTCGGAAAATAATTTCGTTTTTTCCCGACGTAGGATTTAATTGTATTTTTTTGCACCCAACTTCACATTTAAGGCGTATTATTTTTATATGCTTTGAGAGCTCATATAGCAAGGCTTGTGTATAAAAAATTCCAATTAATTCTACGCAGTAGTTTTTGGTTGGTGCCCTTTTAAATATGGAAAGCGATAAGCAGCATTTTCGACATATCTTACTGTTTTACTACAGAAAGGGTAAAAATGCTGTTCAAGCCAGAAAGAAATGGACCGATGTGTATGGAGAAAGTGTGTTGACAGTACGCCAGTGCCCGAACTGGTCCACTAAATTTTTTAGACGGTAAAACCTTCACTTGAAATGAGGAGGTCAAAAACCCCCTCGATCAATTTTTTGTCAGCAAAGACCAAAAATTTTATGAGCGTGGAATGATGCTACTACCAGAAAGATGGCGAAAGGTGTTGGACCAGAACGGCCAATATATAATTTAATAAAGTATTTGTTTATTATACGAAAACTGTCTTTCATTTCCACAAAAAAAAATGAAATTGCTTTCCGAACAACTCAATAATAAAAATCACAATACATATTTTAGTATATTTTAGCCTAAAGTGTCCAAATTCATATTCATAAAATTAGCAAGATTTTCTTCAAGCAAAGCAAGCCCTTTCTAAAAATAATGATGCTATAGTAAAAATAAGATGCTCACTTACTTCAATAATATTTTTATTTCTTGGGAAAATGAAATGCGTCAAAGATTTATTTTGCTAAAGGTTTTCTAAAAATATGTCACTCTTTCAATACGACGGGAAAATAAAATGTTATATTATGTGAACAATTTTGATATCTGAAGTCCATTTTTTAAATTTTTGTTCAAAAGAACACTATGACAACATACATACAGTCAAATATTAAAAACAAACCGATTACAAATATACAATTGGATTTAACAGACGAGTATCAAATTTGAAACTTAGGACATTTAAAGGTAAAAGGCATTATATTTATTCACTGAACAATATTGAACATTTAACATTGAACAATATTTTTTTCATAGATTGTTCATTTTAAAATTATACTTTTCGATAAAATTCTATCATTTCATAAAAATTGTCATTTTTTTCCATTTGTGTAATCTTAGACTTTGCTTATTCAGATAGTGCAAAGCACTGATTCCATATTAGTTTTTTCGAATTTAAAGAAATTAAACTTATATAGTTTTAAACAGATTATTCGAGAAAGAAAAGAAACAAGAACCATTTAAAGTCGATGGCAATACTCACATGCAGCCATTGAAGTGATATATTTTATGATTAGGAGGATCACATTCTATTCTGCCTCGAAATGTGGAAGGATGAAATTCTCCCTGAAACATATAAAAACAAAAGAGCATAAATTATTTTAATGCTACCTTTTAAAGCCTCTTTAAATATTAAAAAAATGAGCAGCAAAGTCAATTATTAAATCACTTTGTAGCAATGGCATTTTTATCAATATATCAAAGTCTAAGATTACACAAATGGAAAAAAAATGACATTTTTTTTTTTTTTTTTTTTTTTTTTTTTTTTTTTTTTT
>JAPMOR010028497.1:33454-81833 GCA_026543865.1 Argiope aurantia
TTTTATGTGAAGCAGGATGCAGTTTTGAAGACAGTGAAAAGATTTTTGAGTTCGTGACGTCGTTTTATTTCATTTTGGAGAAGCAGGCATTATGTACAAGCGACGAGCACACGCGCAACACAGAACGACACAGAAAGGAATGAGGAAAAACTTTTGGACATTTTATCCCTGGTCTTATTTAACCTGAGATTTTGATAGGGAAAATACACTGCTAATATATTATTTTTCGATAGGGATTTTTGCTACACGCGTCGATGAGGTAAGGAAAACACAGGGATCTTTTAAAAAAGAATTTGTCTCGTCAGCGGTATTTTGTCCTTTCACTCGGAATGTCGGAAAGTTAGGCTTTTAGCCGATTCAGCA
Source organism: Argiope aurantia (assembly GCA_026543865.1). NCBI lineage: Eukaryota > Metazoa > Arthropoda > Arachnida > Araneae > Araneidae > Argiope > Argiope aurantia. The sequence goes on from JAPMOR010028497.1 coordinate 33,818, forward strand.
ATTTTACAAAGCTTCTCTTGAATTAATTAAGTAGAGAAAGTGGAATTGGATCGCGAAATAAGTGAATATTTTAGAATGAAGTTACTATGGGCTAAATTACGATAAAACATTGGAAATTAATTAAATTGAAATTAAAGTTTAATATATATATATATATATATATATATATATATATATATATATATATATGGCGTGTATCTAGCATTTCTTGCTGAATTTATAAAGATAATATGTAGTTCGGGCGCCTTCATTGGGAGCTGATAGATACTAAAATTTAGCAAGGAATCACAGTTGTAATCACACGATAAAATACAGATTAAGGCATTGCGTTTTTATAAGTTATTAAGTTTACAGTATGCGAAAGTACAGACTGACAAATGGACAAGATTAGACACATTTGGTTAAAAATGCGATAAGAATCTATATTTTAGATGTTAAACCTGTGTAATTAATTTTATCTACCTACACAGTCAAATTTAAGACTATAAAGATATTTTCAAGCTTGGTATTAATTAGTTAAAAAAGAAAAAAAAACATTAAAAATTTTTTTTAACTAAAAAATATCTGCATACAAAAACTGTAATATATTTTAAATGCAAACAACAATGAAAAAAAAAAGATCGAAATCTTAAAAGTCTCTTACGAATGAAGTAATAATAAATGTTAAAACATCTTTTTAATGTGAAAAATGGTTTTATTTATTTGAGTTAATCAATCAACATCATGTCCGTAATCAATAATAAAATTTCAGAGGAAATAGTTAATTTAATGAAATGCATTGGACTTATATAGAAGAAGGATATCCATTGGTATAGAGTTTGAAATCTGTGATTCCAATTCCAAAGCCGAAATTTTGCCACTAAGCCGCTATTTCTAACTTATACCTGTGGTGTGGTGTGAAGAGGGGGTGTTAGCTCAGGTGTCGTCCTCGTCATCTGACCGCGGTTCAAAATTACGAGGTCTGTCCCAAAATAGCCCTAATGTTGCTTCACAGCGGGACGTTAATATAACTAACCTAAACTAAAAAACTAAACTAACTTATGCCACTATTCACTTGAAAGATAAGGCACATAAAATCTTAAATGATAATAAAGAAAGATTTTACAATAAAGAAAATAATTCTACAGTTGCTTTGAGTTTGAAAGTTAAAAGTTTTTATTTTGAAAGAATTTCATACTGTGAAAATGGGAAATGAATAATAGGTATCCTGACACTAATATTAACCATTATAAAAAGTTCTTTCCACAGACATATACGATTTAAAGTAGCTTATAATAGGGTAAAATGAAAATTAAGAAAATCAGTGATGAAATAAGAGTTTGTTCTTTAGAAAGGTAAGTCCCAAAAACCCATTGATAATGAAAGATCACCAAGGTGATTTTATTTATGGAGTTAAAGCAAACGCCCGGCTGATGCAATTGACAAGAAATGTATTTGGTTATTGCAGCTAAATGATAAAGCATTATAGAAGTGGGAAATTCCTCAAGGACTTTCAAGTAAATTTTTATATTTGGATTGAAAAATTCTCAAAAATTTTATTGTTGGAATTGTTGGCGATAGAAAATCGGTACATTAAAATCGAAATTTCCATTTTATTCAGGTTAAGTAGTTAAATTTTCCAATTTAGCTTCTTCAGGTTCAGCATTAAATATTCGTCAATGGCCTTCTAAAACCTGTATGAATATTTTTGAAAATGAGCTTAATAGAGAATGAAACTTCACTTTCTTGTAGTGGAAGAAATATTAAAGAAATATGTGTTTTAAAGTTTTATATTGTTTTCAAGCGCTAGATGGCGACAGCAGCAATATGAATAAGTCTTCAAATATTAAAAATAATTCGTCCCTGTATGTAACATTTTTTTTGTAAGTATATGGAACTATATGGATAAAGTGCACAAAATTGTATTAACGTAGACTCGTTATATAGTATAGTACACCTCTTCGTACTTTAAGATTTAAATAAATGAAAAATGAGACTTTTTGTTTTGTTTTTACGGCGTTCCACATAAGTGAAAAAATATCTACGCACGATAATTGAGGAATGTAAATATGTAGGTTAATAGTAAGGTTTTCTAAATTTTAACATATAATTTTCCTATTCAATTATATGTAATGAAACATTGGGTTTTGTTGAATTTTTTTAGCCAACTCAATGCTGTTATAAATAATATAACAAACGAACTGTGATAGATAGAATCACAGCTCGACGACAAAACTTTTCCTGCAGTGTTAAAATATATAGTTAAGGATAAAAGAAAGATGCCACAATGCAGATGCCCAGTCATAATCATTGTTCAAAAACAAATACTGAATTCTTGATCCTAAAACCACTGACCCTAACATAATCCCCACTAATCCCATTTTTTTTGTATATGAATTTAACTTTATTCTACTCCACTACATGCACAGAAGTATTAGCGAAATACTAGTGCAAATTATACAATCACAAAAATATATAGTAACAGTGTTCAACTGGCTCAATAATAATGTTCTTGTAAACACTATCGATATCAATTAAGGATTTTTAACAGATAATGATAAAAAAAAAGAACCACAAAAATATACCGTAACAGTGTTCAGTTGACTAAATAATAATGAGCTTGCAATCGCTATAGATACTAAGCATTTTTAATAGATAATGACAAAAAAAAGTTTCATCTATGAATCACAGGTTGAACTCTTTCAGTTAATCTATCATCTGGGCTTATCGCATATGTACATCAAGGGTGGATGCACTTATATATCCCTCATGTTGATTTTTGAGGTATTGGCTCTGGATATGTCACATTATTTTGTCACACAGCTGTTGTCGATATCTGGGCTGAATAATAAAAAAATTAGGTATTTTTCCATATTAAATGTTTTCACGGATAGGAACAGGAAAATTTAAGGACTCAAATGATATTTATATTTTCAAGCAATAACCTCATGAAAAAAATACTCATACTACTGTGGAGTATTTTTTTTTTTTCCTTTTACACTTTCAATTTGCTGGAATATCAAAAACTTAACTTAAGACGCATTCATCTTAAGATGAAATCAAGTTAAGAAGCATTCTCACCTGTGGCATCAGGCCTCTTACAACTTGTCTCTGCTTCAAGTTACTCTCTCCGTCCAGACTGGCAGTCTCAATGTAGCACAGTCCTTGATCATCGCTGCATTTGAGGAGCAAAATATCCGCTGGAATGACTTCGTTGCAGGACAGGTGGACGACATCGCCGACATGGACGTGCTTCCAGAGTGTCTTCACGTAACGCCTCTCTTTTCTGAAAGGAAAAGAAAAACCGAAATGAGCAGGGGAAGTGGATAAGTATTTGTTTCCTAAAGTTTACAGGAGTTCAAAAATTTAAAAGCAGAACAGCATTTTAATTTATCATAACTGATGAAAACTCTTTGCTTTCTCGTGTACAAAGAGAAACAATGGACAAAAATTCAAAATTACGTCGAATCTCCTCGTTTCAGATTTGCCCTACTCCGAAAAATACACTTTTGTAATTATATTTGTGAGCACAATAACTCAGAAGCGTGTTGAGCTAGAAAAATGAAACTTAGTATGTTGTTTTCATATCAAATGTATAGATTCCGATCAAATTTTGTACAAAATCCAAACCATTTCATTATAAATTAGATAAAATTAGAAGAATTAGATGAAAAAAAAACTGGTACATTGATTTAACATCTATAATGATGATTCGTATCAAATTTGGAATCTGATCCTTCAAAGGATTGACTGCCTGCCGATTTGTACTCCAGTATGCATATAACTCAAAAACGCAGTCACCTAAATTGCTGAAATCTGGTATGTGTTGTTGTGACTACAGTCGTTGGTGTTAGTCTGGCCACGACTTAGTCGTTGGGAAGAGAAATTTTATTTTTTTATTGAAAGGCTTATAATTATCGCCAGAATATGGGTGGTAATTAGGAGTATATATTATAGATCATTTCCTTAAAATAATATATTTAAATTAAATAGTAAACAAACCAATTCTGGATTCAAGAGACTAAATTGAAAATCACATAGAGAAAGCAGTAAACATATATAAACATAAAAATAATATCGCACATATCCAAAGGATGGAAGATATAGTATACTGTACAGCAATATGAAACAATGTACCAATACCTAAAATTCCAAATGAACTCGTTATACAAAGTGAGTAATAATTGAATGGAATAACTAAAAAGTGAAAATGCAAAGAAACCTAGAATGTCAAAAGCATAAAAAAAGCACCACTAGAAAGGTAAATCAAGAATATGAGCAGAAACATACAAATTTTTTTAGCAACTATAATCCTGTATAAAAACAACAATAACTAGAAGCTGTGCCAGAATAATAACATACAATCACTGTTCTGCGTCAAATTTTGGTTTCAATTGATTGTAAAAGGGCGTCCAAAATGCGTGTTCAATTTTCGAGTATTTGTGTATTAACCGCTTGTTAGTTATCAGTCTCCCTCCAAAAATAGTCAAAGATAGCACACTAAATTCTATAAAAATGCTCTACATTCATGCGAAAGACCGATCTTTGGTTACTAATGTTCTCCAAAACCAAGCAGGTTCATACGTAAGCACCAGTTTTCTTTTCAGTACTAGCAGGCACATAACTCTCATCTTTAAAATAAAGAATCGGAGATTCGGAAAGTTCCCTGAACCAGAGAGCTACTCAGGTGAATAGCTGAGAATGGAAATTGAAACTGAAAAGTGTAAACAAGATTTTGAGAAATGCATACATAACATTTTAGAGAGCTATGTAGTTGATACCTGTACTCTGAATTTTCATGATGCTGCATTAGAAAAATAATAGTACAATGGAGTTAACAAAGAAAAAAAGATCAAGGATTGGTTGTCAAGCAAATAGATCAAAGAAATGAAGCAAATAATATAAATCTTCTTGTTACATATAGATTATCTATGGAAAGAATTACATAGATTTCAATTTATTTCTTGTATCTCTATAATGAATAAATGAAATTTTTCTATAAATCGGTGATCGGCTTATGAATTGCTCTAGTAAACAATACATTTTTGAACTGTTAATAAAAATGCATTATTTCTTTTACTTTATGCAATACCTGTTAAAATCTTGTCAATTTTATAACACTTTTGATGATGGATTTCTTAACATTAAATAACACTTAATAAATCACAATGGTGTTTGAAGAAAACTAAAAAGAATTGTTTTTAAGAACAAGAATAAAAGAGGATATAATTCTTGGAACTTGAGTTTACATTTATTTGAAGGAAATTATAGAAACATCAGTTTTATCTTGGATAAACATACATTAAAATGTTTCAAACTTTTTGACAATAGTTTTTAGTCACTTTTGGCAATAAAGATTTAAAGATTATATCTTTCGGCTTATGTTTAGATACAATACATAAACAACCTTGCTCGCAAAGAAAGTTTCCTGCTAAGATTGCACCAAGGCAAGCGAATAATGATTTTATTTCAAGAGCATCTTTATCTTTAGTTTAAAGTCGAAAATCCATATTCTGGTTCCATTAAAAGCGACGGTTTTAAGGGTTGCACTTTATCTTATCACTTTTTGTCCACACAAAAAGGGTTGATGTTGATATTAAGAAGATACGTTAAGAATTGAAATCAACTCTGAAACCTTAAGAGTATATTAAAAGGAATATGAAAGGTGCTGGCACACGCCTCCAAATAAATTTCAACGTGACTTAAGATAAGTTAATTAAACAATCTTTTTGCAAAAGCCGCTGAAATATCTGGAATATAGAGCATTTCACAATGGCATGAAATACTCAATATCTTGGGGATATACACAATGAGCTTTGAAAACGAAGACTTTCGCATTCGAACTGCTGTTCTAAAATTTTTACAGTGATTTGATAGCATTACTTTTATATTAAAAAATACAGCAAAATGCTCTGGAATTTTTTTGTTATATTTTAGTAAAAAAAAATCTATAAAATGTCCTAAAACATGAAATAAAATTATTTTTCTAATTTTAAATATATTTTTTCTTATTTTATATCAGATTTTTCATATTTTACTATGAGAATTACAGTATTTTTTTTTATTCAAGCATCTATATTTACATTACTAAAAAGCTATTTGAAATGTTGTATTAGTTATTTAATTATAAAAAGCGCAAAAACAAAATATTCAAAAATTACTGTGTACAAAAAAAAAAAAAAAAAAAAAAAACACAAGGAAAAAAAATTAAACTACAAAATAAAGGAAGAGCTACACAATACAAAAATAAAACATTTATTTTATAACTAGACCTAGAAAACTCTTGTTACTGTTGATTTCCAGTATCTTTTGTTTTATATGTATTCGCTAAGAAAATGACAAAAAAAAATTAATCATTTCTGACTTTGGAAAAGAAATAATTCGTTGTCTTTTCCATAATATGAAAGTTACGTTTATTCAAACGCATACAAGAAGGGAGTTCAAAGTTAAAAGGGAAAATTTCAAACTTAACGAGAAGACAAAAATAAATAAAAATTAATATAAAAAGTATTTTTAATGCCCGCAAGATGTTTTATAATTCAGAAATACATTTTAGAGTATAGATAAAAAATGCATTAAACTTTTATAAGAAAACGAAACAGCAAAGAGAAATAACTAAAGAGAAAGTTCAAATGTTCACTATTTGAGTTTCATTTATTTGACATAAAAGTAAACGGAAATTGGCAAATGGGAACTTCAAATAATTAGTTATGCAACATGATGATGATTAACCTCAATGAAGGGATGAATATACAAATACAGAACTTACGAAGCTTAGTGTAGAGGTTTACAATTATAAATATTTGTACTGAAATTAATATACAGTGGTTCGTTTCGAACGTTATTTTGATGCAGAAAGAGAGAACATGCGTGACTGAAATTTAAAAAAAAAATTGTAGGAATTTTTCTCAAGTCTTATGTTATTTTTAAGGAAGTTTAATCAACTCATTTATAAATGCATGTATAAAAGTTTATATTTAATTATATAACACAATACATATTGCAAATTTCTGTGTTTCCTTTTACTGATTTCCTAACCATTTCTGAGGAGCTGGTTACAAAAAAATATTGGCTACTTAATAGCAGAGAAATTTTTTATATATAAAACGAAATTCATAGTTCCTTTAACAAAATATTTTTAAGCCTCAAATGATGGTAGATTTTAAAGCTCCATTATTTCGGTAATTATGTCATGGCAATAGGAACGTCTCAAGGAGAATACAACTTAATCATTTAATAGCAACCACGGTTCTTTCTGTGATTTCATTTTCTTATTTCTCATGCTAGTGTTCTCCAATATTAAAATGTTGTGGCGTATTTTATTAGTATTAAATAAGCTCGTTTAACAGCATATTAAAACATGATTGAAGCATGCTGTCGGAAAAAAATTTAAGGGACAGCAAATATAATCTTTTAACTCATCAGATATATTATTTATCAACTCAGAGTCCTTTTTTAAAAGATACTACAAAAAATTTTGATGAAATAAAATAAGAAAATATAACTTTATTATACAGCCATATCAAAGAGTATGAAAGGTAAACAGCAAATCCATTTCTTAATTATCTAGCTATAAAAGAAAAACTGCACACACGATGAAGTATTTACAGGATCAATGAAACCGGTTTAATTTTCATTGCAAAAATCAAAACTATTGTTGTAAATTTGGCACATAGAATATTTGGAGAAAACTATAGAATTAAGGTAAAATTCACATGATAACTAAATATGTATAATTCATGTCAACACAAAACATTGTGCGATATCTCTACGATATTTTCATACATTTTGAAAGTCGCACAACATTGGGAAGATATCATTGTAAAGTATATTGTGCTAACAGGGATTATAAAGATACATTTTTTTTATATTTTAAGGTTTTTAAAAAATATTGTATGTTTTGTATGTTTGTTTCAAAATGTATTAATATTTCTAAAAGAAAAATTCTGCTTGATTTTTAATTAATTAAAATTTTTAAAAAACCAGTTCGAGATGCACGGTTCTAATTTTCCTAAGCATGTTTGTTCAATTTTTGTCATCTCTAACGATCTATCTAGTAAAGTGCTAACAAATACACACGTAGATAATCACACATTCATTTTTATTATTGCTAGAGACGGTAGTTTATTATTAAAAGAATGTGAATCACTATCTTTGACTTCTTGTATATTTAGCTGCTTAATTAAATTAAACAAAAGGCACTTCTTTTAAAAAAGAACAAAGCTAAATATTTTTAGATATTAAAATGTACTTGTAATTTAGCATACACATCTTGCACTTTATAATATTGGGATTTTTTGGTTCCAGAGTATCTGCCTGGTGCAATTTCGCTTTATGTACATTTATTCTATATTATCAACAAGAATAGTTTATCTACTATCATATTACACTATCTTACTTTAATCAGTTACGAGTAAAATATGATCACATTGCCTCTGAAGATAAATTTTATTGAAATAAAGTCGAAGAAACCTCTTGTTAAAAATAGAAAGTAGAAGGATCGACACGATTCATGTTTGCGTTCTGAGTGAAAACAAATACTTTATTACTGCGTCTTTCAAACATATAAGATAAACAAAGCATTAAGTAAGAAGGAAAAAATAGTTCAGACAAATTAGAATGGCATGCAACAACACAGATGTTCAAAGTGATCTCATCAGAAATGGCAGGGTGTAGTATAATGAGAGTCATTTCGGCAACCGGTACCGCCTACGAATTGACATTTCTATTCGCTAACTTCCGCTTACATTGGAGAAAACAAAGAAGTTATAAAACTGGGCGATTCCACACTTTAAAAAAAGCGGCTCGCGTTCCAGCGTAGCGGATATCCGCCGTCAAATATTGTGTCATGACAAGGTTTGATAGGCGCCGAATTTGAAATGAGTTTCTTCGCACAATGACAGGATTATTTATAGCTCGGCTCTTTTGGAGAATGCCATGTGTCCGACATGATAGAGCTCAGAATTCCACACAAACGGTAAAGATGAAAGAAATCGATTTTTTTTTTTGAAAACGGCAAGATTTTATTTTATAAGCCGAGTCTCTGAAAGTGCAAAGATCGTTAAAAAGAAATGATATTTTATCTCTTTATATTCACTAACCGGATTTTGTGACGAGCTGATTTAGAAAGAATATTAATTAAGTTTAATTTCAATTCTTATAACTTTAAATGAACAACTCTTGTAAAAATATAAATTTATTTATTTCGTGTGTCTCAAAATGGCCCTAACGATGTGGATCAAATTTTATATGTGGATAAAGTTTTGCTATTTAAGATTATATATACAGGTGTCTTTCCAGAATAAGACGCAATTTTACACAAAAAAAATCATTTTTATAACTAACTATTAGAATAAGTATATTCAGCTTCCGCTTCGAAGTGCGGGAAAAACGGTATAGTGTCCAGAACAACATGAATGACGTGAGTATTGTGGTTCCTGGGTTCGAGTCACGCTTTTTTTTTACTTATGTATTTATATTTAATTAAAATATATCATATTATTAATAATTTATGCATATATTAATATTAATAATAAATACATTATTAATCAAATTATATTATATATTTTTTAAGTTTATCTATATAGGTGTCTTTCCTGAAAAACATTAATTTTACACACAAAATATACACATTTTTCATAACTAACTATTAGAGCCTTTTTCTATCTACTCTCATGCTGACAATGTCATATAGCGCTATCGCGAACCGGATTTCACCATGGTAAAACCGAGAATAAGTTCAAAAATATTAGAAATGATAGATAAACTGTAAAATGAATACTGTAATATAGCAGATTGTTTAGAATAACATGCTAAACTAAGTGCAGTCATGATTTTTTTTTTTTACTTAAATGACCAGTTTATATGTAGGTAGGATTGAAAAATATTCATATGCAATCAGTGCGTGATTCGGATCTAAAATTTCTTTCCAAAAAATACAATTTTACAAAAAAAAAAAAAAAAAAAAAATCCCGAACGAAATGGCTTTTCAGATATTAAATCTCTTATGCATAATTTGATATTCTCGATTCCTTCAATAAAGTATTTCGAGGAAATCCTATTGTAACAGAATCAAAATAGAGTATTTTTATTAAATTTAGAATTGAGATTATTATGTACATGAAATTATTTAATCGAATCTCATGATATTATAATGCTAATAAAAATTTATATATTCAATTTGCATGGTGTCATAATTGATAACGTAATGTCATTCAGCAATTCCACATGCAAACTCAATTAGCAGAATCTTTCTTCTTTTGTTTTTAACAATGGGAGGAAACACGCGATTAAATTTGATAAAAGAGTGAAAACGGCTTGAATTTTAAGGCAACAATGAAATCAATTGTTAAGAATAATGCAAAAAATATTTTCAAAAGAATTGTCAAAATTCAAGGCAATCAAATTGGTAACAGCAAAAAGATAATTTTTATATTTATAAATGGCACAAAATAGTATGAAACTTCCTAAAAATCGTTCCGAGGTGCTTATTTCCACTTTCCACAGCATATCTAAGCCAAGTTATTAGCTCAAGTGAGTCATCCTTTTTTAACAGTAGATGAATCTATTCAAATTTGGTAAAACAATTGTATTCTCACATTTTTCGAAAATAGTCAAATAATAACTTCTAGAACAGGACAAATTCATAAACTTATAATTTAAAAATTTCTAATAATGGCATATATTTATTACATAAATATATGTATAAACTTTTTGCAGCAACGTATTTAACTTTTATTATTTGAATAAATGAATCATTTTCAGTAATGTTATTAATTTATATAAAATTGGAGAACAATTTAAATGTCTGCGATAACGTGTAACATTAATGAAAAATAAATAGTATGCCATCAATTAAAAGTTGCTCAAAATAATCCAAAAATTCTTTTCAATTTTTTTTTTTAAATCAGAAAAGGTGTTATGCTCAAGGTTGGATTGTTTCGGTTAGCATTTATTATAGCATAGCAAAACGTAAATTATGAGCGTGATGGTATAATAGAATTTGTATAAGAAAAATTCCATGGCATTTAAAAAAATCATAACAAGAAATTAATTCTACCAAATATATAGCATTAAAAATTTGTCTAGATTCCAGGATAGAAAGTTAAAATTCGATATTTATTTAATATTCAAGTAATTATCATGAAACGATAGTCTAAGAGAAAAATAATTGATTTGCATTTTCAATCTTTAAACAATATATATTTTAAGATAAAAAAAATGTAAAATTGATACTTTTAAAAAATCACATTTAACTTAAGGTTCCCAAGTAATTAAAATAAATAACATAAAATGGTAATAAGTGCTTGAATAAATTAGAATTCAGTTCATTATAAATTCAAAGAAACTTGTTAGAAATCCAAAGTATATTAAAATTAACCGTGAAAGAAACAATAAACAAAGAAATTCACACATGTACAAGAGTAATCGTCTTGGTAAAAGAATCAAGTTTCACAAAAGTTTTATATTTTTTATTGATAAAATGACTACTTTTTTACATTGTTAAATTGGTAAGTAGATAAAAGTAGATGAAAATCAAGTAAAAATATATTTAGGAATGTAAAGCTAAAGTAACTTAATATTTAAATATGACGATATTTTAATATTCCTTTTACAACTCTTTTCAGCTCGTATGCAATTTCAAGCGTCTGCTTAACAACAACTCAGAACAACGTTAAAATCACGCGGATTAACACAATTAATTTCCTTCCATTTCAGTAGGTTTACGCTGATTATGGGTTTTACACAGGCAAAACGTTATGAAACTGAATATACTTGTATCCATTTATACAATCGTCTGCATTTTATTTATAAAGTAATATTAATTCCACATTTTGGTGAAATTCAATTTAAACATAAATGTCTTTTTAATTCAAGCTTAAAAACCCATTACCTGGTTTTCCGAAGGTTATTCTTTTAATTGGTAAATACAAGTGAAAACAAACAAATGCAAGAATGTAGTTTTTAACGCTAAGATGTCAAGGGCAATTTGCGGTTTACCATGAAAACCTCCAATATTGATGTGTACGAGACCAGTATTTTATCTTTTCAAACTTCTGAAATTACGATGGTACCAATATGAATATTTACTTATAAATTTTAATAAAAGTGCTGATTGCATTATATAATCGAATTTTGAATAAAAATTTTATTCGAAAGTAAACTTAAGTATTTATTTGTTTAATAGTTAGAAGAAATTAAAAAAATATATATATATATAATTACTTTAAAATTCCATATGAAATTATGGGAAGCAAAAAAAGTAAATAAAATGTGCGTATATATTGCATAACTAACACAAATATTCAATTCTGTTTCCTTTTCCACTTTCTTTTTCTCTTCTTTTTTAAAATTATTTGTTCTATTTTTTTCTGACATGCACAGACCTTCTTACAGAATAAAAATAGAATTGAAATTTATACAAAACTATTTCACTCCTTCAAGTACTACATTTATTTAAAGATATTTTAATATTTTAATGAAAATTTTTTAGAGAATTAAAAAATATATATATGCGCACTATTTTTCTACTGCAAAAGAATTCTTTTGTCATTCGGAAATGTTGGAATCTTCTCTGTTTAAATGAGAAAAATATTCTAATTAAATAATTTTTTTTGCAATTCTTGCAATAAATATAAGGTTTAAATTCAATTATTCTTTTCCCAATTCTTTCGTATGTAGCAGTAGGTTTTATTAATAAAAAAGTGTCTGTCTGTCATTGTGTTGGCACTAAACAGGGCAGATAATTTAACTATAGCAACCAAATTTGGCAAAGATATATTTAGAGGTTTAAAATGTGCACTCATTTTAATTCTTTATTAAAAAAATTAAACGATATTTTGGCATTTTGCCATAATAATTTCAAAAATTATTACTTCAGAAAAATTATTTTCAAGTATTTTTAAATTTTAAAAGGCTTTCTTTTAAATGATATTAATTTAGTTGCGCAATTTTCTCCAGAATTTCTGCAATTTTTTTAAAAAGAATTGTGTCATTTCAAAACCAGATATTCAATGAAATTCAAACATATTTCATTATTCATCAAATATTTAACCGCGTGATTTTTTCCATTGGTGGAAGTAAAGGAAGAACGAATCTATTTAATATCTATAGTTTATTTCAGGAATAATAAAGTGAGGTTACATTTCCATAAAAATTAAAAGATAAATGAGACCGGACAGTACATTTCTAAAAGATTATAATGTTGTAGGACTAGACTTTATCAGAATGATTCACATACACAATAAACAAAACAAATCTTACGGTTTTAAAATTACACGATTTTAATGTCTATCACATTTTGATACCTGACATTATATTCTTGGGGACGGGGGGGGGGATCGTGAAAATATAGCTATACAGAAGAGATTGAATTGCAATATCACGGATATTTAAAACAAACTATCTGGTCATCTAAGAAGGGTAATAATTTATAAAATGCTGTTTCTAAACAATGTTTTTTGGAAATCCTGATTCATTCAATTATTGCGTTTCTTTTTTTCCCCATCAGAAATAAAAAATTTTTAGAACGATTTTTTTTTCTTAGAACCACACATTAAATTAAAAGAAAATCTTTTATAGTGAAAGCATAAACTGCTTTTATAACTGTTATATAGGATAAATATCAAATTTGTTTTATGATGTATATATATCTTTTAAAAAGGATGATGTCGTAATCTATTATGTGATACATTTTACTATTTTATTATGTTTGCCCAAGTGCAGCCATTTTTGCAATCGGAAATCTCAAAAGTGCGAATATATTAATTTTTTCTACAAGATCTAACGAATGAAAAGCACAATCATATTTTCACATAAAAATTACGCAAACATTTACTAAATAAGAATATATTCTTATCAAACTCACTAAATAATTTTAGACATAAATATTAAACAGGAATTAAAATGAATTTTTTAATTTCTAAAAATAATTTTATTCAAATTCCAATGCCAGTATGATAATAATAAATTATTTTTCGATAATTCTAAAATTATTTTATTCGTCATAAATTAAAAAAAAAGGTAAAAAACATATTTTCTAAAAATTAGAAAATACGATAATTTTTTTCACATATACTTCTGAAATTTAAAAATATAATGGCATTGCAATTATTTCAGAATCGTTTTGTTCTACCAAACTTCTATTTTTAGCAATCTACCACAAAAAATATTAAATGCTCAATATAAGCAATGCCAAGAAGTTTGTGAATTCGAGATAACAACGCATTCTAATATCGTGCTCTTTATTAACGATTAAATTCTGTCATGCAGTGCTCCGTGACAATTAATTCTTTTTAAAAAAAGCATTGAATATTTGGTACAGGACTATTTTGTTCATTGTATTTAAAAATAGTACATTCAAAGCAAATACAACTGAAGCGTTTATTGTTATTTTATTATTCCTAACTATTGTTTTGATCACAAAATGGATGACGGCGAAGTTCATGGCAAGGCAGATGAAATATAAAACAAAGGACAGCTAGAGTAGCATTAAAATGACAGCTGTTCTTATAAACGCATTTCGTAGCTGTTGTCACAGAATTCAAGAAGCAAAAAAATAAAAATAATCTTATATCAACACAGTCTGAGGGTTTAAACGCTCGTCAACTTATAGAAATACGTGGCAAAATAAAATACCCTAAACTAAAAGTAATTCTATGTATATTAAAAAAGTACGTAAAGAAATATGGTGAAATTCTCTCCGGCGAGGACAAATTGTTATTTTCAAAGTAAAAAAAAATATAGAAGATATGGAGAACTCTTATAGGCATGTTTAAATGTTCTTTACCGTATTTTTTTTTAAATAAACAATGCAGATGACAAGACTGTATTATACGTACAATAAATATACAAGATTTTTTAAAGTTCTTCTCCGGGATAAAATTTCAATTAAAATAAAATTTATGCCTCATTTTATTTTATAGTAAGAACTCTACTACGATTGTTTTTATAAAATACAATATTTTAAATTTCGAAAATATGCATAACACTAACAGTAAAATTATGGAAATATCAGAATATATCTTACTAAAACAATGGTATAATACATATTAATGCTTTTAAAGTAAAGATGAATGTATGTGTATGTGTGTGTGCCGATAAGTATGTTAGCACTCTACAGTGTAAATGTTTCACTTAGAACCACCAAACAGGCACATAAATACTTTGGGGAGTGTGAATATGAATCTTGAAGCTAATTAATAAAAAGTAATTAATTAAAAATAAATTAATAAAATAAATAAATTAAACTTAATTAATAAAAAAATTAAGCAAAACTTTGGAACTTTTCCGTGACAATATCCGAAAATATAAAATTACAAAAATTATTTTCATACCATTTTAAAATTAAAAAAAAAATTATTTTCTCGACTATATCAGCTTTTAGCATATAAGTTAAATTTATATTGTTAATAAATTCTTAAAAAAATGTTTTAAGCATACTTTTTAATAGTATATTTCACATAAATTTGCACAAGCATGTTAGGTGTTCATTAGAAAAATTAGCTTTCATCTACATTTAGCTATCACCTTACTAAGAAATAAAATTAAAATCTTCAATTAATCTATGTCACAAACTAAATCTGGAAAGGAGTAATTTCCAGTATGTGTCTGTGAAAATTGATATAAACATGAAACATGATATTTTCTAAAAAGATAAGTGCATTAAAAAGATTTCGGTGATTATATATATATAATGTAGATCGAGACTCTTTATAACTTCATTATGAGGTAGATGAAAATAATCGACGAATTTCAGAAACAGTTATTTAATTATTTCTAAGTTCCTTATTTCACCAGATAAAACAAACACGAACACGAAAATATACGACACTCAGAATACAATCTAATAATGACCCCCTCCCCTTGAAGGATCATGGGAAATACGCCTTAATGTTAATAAGGTAACGCCATTTGTTGTATCAAAAGAGAAGGCAGTAGAGTTATGTAACCGTTACAATATAATTATATTTCTTTATTCTTATGAAAAGAACATCATCACAATGATAAATTTGGACTACGCTTAATTTTTGTATCTTAACTAAAAAAAATTATCTCAAAATTGAATAAAGCTAACGGTAATGGTCTCTCCGAAACATTTTTTGTTATACTTTTCAATAAAGGTGTCATCCCTCCACTCTGCATAAGATTTTGAATACGAGGTAAGGCTACGAATGTCTTGCATGGTATTTGCGAACAATAGTTATGAAACATAGATCTATGGCATGAATCTAATATTTTTGCTGAATCCATCACAAGACCTTTGGCGATATTTTTGGCGATTAATCCCTGAAATAAAATTAGTCTTTTAGACACTTCTTTTTTTCAACTGATATTGAAACCAAAATTTGGTACAGAATTACGACTGTAATCACTTATCAAATATGATATATTTAAATGCTTGCGTTTTTGAGCTATCATTTTTACATGCTTGTGAAAATACAGACCATCAGATGGTCAGCCGTTTTATAGTTTTGGTTCAAAACTGACAAATATCTATATTTTAGATGGCACATTTGTGTCTGTCATTGAAATTTCATCTACCTAGCTCTTTGCGTTTTGTAGTTCTCGAGTTCACTAGTACCAGACAACCTTCCTGTGAATGGATTTCGTTGAAAGTTTGAGAGAATCTACAAATTTGGTCGTAATTCCGTATATCAAATTTCTGCAGTCAAACTCAAAGTGTTTTTGAGTTAGCGTGTTCACTGACATACAGGAAGGCATAATGACAAAAAAGCATTTTGCAAACGCGGAGATGTCTAAAATGCAAACACTTCTAAAAATCTTGTATTCGATTTTTTTTTATGATAGCGATATTTTCTATATTCTTTGTATACGAGGAAGTAAAATGATGGATTCGCTAAAACGTTTATGCAATTGGATTTTTTTTACTAATATTGCAACAATATTCAGTTGATAAATTATATTATATAAAAAAGAGATTGCTTGCGATATCAAATCTTAAGGATCAAAATTTTCTTCTTTCTGTTAAAGGGTTTCAAAACACAGCCATATGGATGGTCTGATAAAGAAATTAAGTTTAAAGATAAGGTCGTCAAGGTAAACAAACTTTGAGGTACCTCTTATCTTTCTTAACGATATTGACTTTACTCCAAACAGAACAAGCGTATGTAAGAAAATAGAAATGCATTGTGCCCGATCGTTTACTTTTATCAGAGAAAAAGCAAATTTGAAGCAAATAATGGAGGTCATAAAGCGATATTAAAAGCACTCGATCAAAATAAGGCTTTTTTATAAATTTTTTGCCAGTGAAGAGATTCTTTATACATAAAATTGAAATGAATAAAATCGTTACATGACAATCTCATGGCGTATGAGTAACTTAATATTTTAATGTGAACAAACCAGAGAATTAAGACGCCGCTAAGAAACAGAGAATCATTAATGTATGTGAATTGTGAATTTTTCATTGAAATTTATATTAAACGCCATAGAATAATAACCGCAATTTGATTTGGCTTTTTTAAATAATTATTGATTTTTCCATAATTTATGAAAGTCTCTTCGAAATACTTCTGGATTCTCCATCAAATAAGCAATTGTTGTGCTGAATTATAATGCCAGTTTTTATATCTTAGTTATTATTCTTTCTGGACTTTTATAGGGAAATTTTCTGTCCCTAAAAATTGTTGTTTTTTGCAAAAATCATTTTGGGTTGTCAAGTTCATAGGATTTTACACATGAATTTCTTGAAGTTTTTTTAAAGACGCAACAACTCAATCATTTTCGACATCTTTATCCATAAAACATATCAAATACTACAAATTATTAAGTTAAAAAAATGTAATTAAAACCAGCGGGAGTGGTCTCCTCAAAGCTTTCTTGCATACTCTCTAGTAAAGATGTTACCTCTGAGAATGCATTGAATGACATTCGGTTAAAACAGTTACGAAATATTAACCTTTGGCATGAATTTATTGTGTCATCCATGGTAATTAATTCCTGGCATGCGCTTCATAGCATCCGAAAATCGAATTTATGTTAAGGTACTTTTTTACCAACCGATTGAGACAAAATTTTGACACAGAACTATAATTGTAGTCACAAAATCCCATAGCAAATTTGGCATATTTAAGTCATTTTTAAACTATCACGTTTAAATGTTTCTGAAATTACAAACCGATAGACGATTACCCCCTTGTTGATTTGGTTCAAAATTTTATAGATGTCTACACAATACATATTAAACAAGTGCACCAAATTTTAGCCATTTAGTTCGCTCCATTTTATAGTTATCATGTTAATTTATATTCGAACAGTCGGAGAGACAAAATCTTTGAACAGATTTTGCTTAAATAAGAAGATAGAAATTTAAAAATATGGTGTAAAGACCGTATGCCAAATTTCATCTTTCTAGCTCAAAGTGTTTTTGAGTTAATTTTGTCACAGGCAGATAGAGGTATTTTTCCAAAAATGTGTTTTCCCAGATCAGGGAGGTCTAAAACGTGGAGATTTGTCGAAATCACAAGTTTGAATTTATTGACGATTGCAAAACTTTCTTTATATTACATATATGAGAAAGTTTAAAAAAAAATGGACCTATAGGTTTCATCAGTATGTTTTACAGCTGAATCAATCTTAAAGTTATATAAAATGTCTGGAGCAACAAAGATAAGAAGTTGCTTCGATTAGAGGGCATAACCAAATTATTCTTTTATTTACCCTTTTAAACTGATTTATTCCTTACTTCGATTTTTTTCCTAATTCAATTAAAAAGAGGATCGAAATAAAATACACAGTAGTTAAAAAAACTTAATTTATCAGTAGCTGCAGAAAATCCAAATACAAATTACTTTAAAAAATATTGAAATGTAAAGAATGACAACAAAAAATTATAAAAGCTAAAATGAATGCAACTCAAACGGCAAAGAAATTAAATTAAAATATGTAAAATGATATGTACTACAATGTTACACAATAAACACTTTTTATTCGATATATAAAATGTTCAGGGTAATTTTATTATTTTGAAATACAGAAAATATTTGCACATTTTGAAAAATCTTAGATACAACCCTAATTTGGTGATTTTCAATCTTTGGAGCAAAAAATAATAAAAAGTAGAGATGGAAAACATAAGAAAGAGCATTTTGAAAAAGACAGGCAAAATAAATAATATAAAAACGAATCATTGAGATCAATACAAGACAAGCAATATTCCATTGAAACGAAAATAAAATACTACTCATAAAAATATGAAAATATACATATAAACGCAATATATTTATGATATTAAATTTAATTACAAAAATGTACTGGGAGGAGTTAAAATCAGACAAACATTTTAGAAAAAGATGAAATTTAAATATGTATGCTTTTGATTAGTTATGTTTAGTTGGTTTTGAAGCAATACCAGGAATGTTTGGCAACAAACCGTCTAATTTTGAAATATTTTTTGGTGCCGAGGATGATACCTTAATAGAGAAAGATAATACCTAAGTACTATCCAAACTTATACGCCATTTAAGATGTTTTATCTATGGTGTCATATTTTTGCCAATTTGAAGGGAGTGCCATGGAGTATTTGAACTCAAGGTTCCTAACCTCCGTATATAATAGGTGTAAAGAGTACTGGTATGACAATGAGATTATTTAGGAAATGGTTGTCATATTTAATTTACACTAAGATTAAACTGAATCTCAAACCAGCAATCTTTTGATCTCTGATTCAAAAGAAATAGAGCAATTTTAAAACTTGAACTATACTTTTCGCACTATTTGTAAGTTACGATGGATCTGCGCTAAAACTTAAATCATCTTTCACAAGGCTTTTGCGATTTGTTGATAATACAGAAAATCGTGTCATTCTAAAAGAAAACACGATATTTTTTTTTCTTCTTCTTATCATAGGAATGTATACAAAACTTTCAAGTACAAAGATTTCTTTAGTAGAAAATTTTCAATCAATCAACAATGCCTGTTCAAATTTTCAATATTTTCCTCAAGAAACGGGTTCTGTGTTGAAAATTAGACCGATTAAGCACTAACAGAAAAATATTTTCCACAAGAAAAAGAATCTGTGCAAAAAATATATTAACCTGTCGCGAATCTTAACGTCTTAATTTTTTTTATCATTAACGCTTTCATGTAGCACATTTTCTAGTGCACATTAACGATAACAAAAACAATTTATTAAAACTATAATTGAAAAGAGAAATTATTCGTATGCAGAATATTATGAATACTCAGATTACCTGAAACGTAGAGCAAAGCTTCGATTATATGTATTAAATTCAATTAAAATATTTTTATTAAATACATATATTACGATAATATTTTAATAAAAAAATCTTCTTTCGTATAACTCTTATTAAAGGGAACTAAATATTCATTTAATTAAAACAAAAAATTTAACACTGAATTTCAAATTACAAAATGGTGGAATTATACAGGATGGCTTTGTTTTAGCATGTCAAAATCATCAAGCAACCCTAAGCCTATTGCCTCTATACTAATATTGTTGCCTACATTGCTCAGATTGAAAGAAATCTGAATTGCAGTGTAAAACTTCATCAGTTTAGGGAAATTATCAGTCAACAATCATTTCTTGCACTTAAACACTGTAATAGTTTCTGTTTCATACCAAACACCTTATCCTGCACGTAACCATCGATTTTGACAGTAAACCTCAATTTTAAATTCCAACTTCACGGATTTCATCTCATTTCCATATTTAACTAGCTTTGCTTCCATTTCTAATTGACACTTTTGCCTGAAAATAATTTTGCACTTATTTTCTCTTCAACAACCTCTTTGCCCTCTGGTGTTTTCCTTTTTTTAATTCTTAAATAAAGGTGTGTCAAGGTTGAGCTGACACCTATCAAACTGAAGAAGAAAAGGAGGGTTTTTTTTTTTTCTTTTTCTTTTTTCTCTTAGATGAACTTCTAAGTTTTTCAAGGTCAGAAAATTATCGGATCCGAAGACATCCTATAGTCACTTCCTTTCTCCACCCGCCATCATAATTGTTGTTCCTGGATATCCATGTTTGGATATTTTGTATTAAAAGAAATAACATAAAAACCGAAATGTGATTATGAAATCGAGTAAATTATAAAAAGGAAATATTTTTTAAATAATATTTTTATTAAATTTTAACATTTTAATCACCCATACGTAATCGTAAGAACAATTAAAATTAAAAATAAATCTAATCTAATTTTTTCTAAGTTCAGTTTGATATTTTTTGAAAAAAAAATTAAATATTGTATCTTAATTTGTATTGTATTTTATTTATCTTATTTTATTATTTTATTTATCTTTGTATCTTAATTTCAATTAATCTATTTCAATTCTTAATTCAATATTTTAATTTCAATTAAGATATGTAGTGAGGATTTGTATACTCTCTTTACAAGAGTTCTATTTAACTAAACAAAGATTTAAAGAAAATGGCATTGTTTCTTTCATATGTATCAACAATGCAGAACAATGGTTTAAATAAACTATTTATTAAACGTTTTAACAGACTTTAACAAAGGCTAAATAATAGTTGTTTGTGGAACAAGGGTTTTAATTTTGCAAGTCGGAACAAAATGAATGCTGGTCAGTCGATTTCAATACTTGTTTTCCTTCTTAAAATGCGGCGAATGTTATTTGTGTAATGAAAAATGACGAAAGACTGTGTTGGATCTGGAATTTACATGAAGTAACTTGGAATTTAAACTTTTGGAACTGTTTCAATGTTTTTCTTTGCTTAGTTTAGTTGTGATTCAGTTATGAACTGAAACAAAAAGAACATCAAGATATATCAACAACCGAGCTTAGAATGTGGAGGGCAGCAAAAACAATGACCTAAAATTCTAGTCATATCTTTGTTGATACTCTTGTTGATAATTTTCTAGGAAAAAATTTACACGATACAATTCCAGTTACAGAAGAAGAAATAGTTGTAATGATCTACCGACAAATATATTTACCTTATCTTCGATTTATGCTCTAACAGTGATAAACAAGATAATGTTTTCTTAGAGTTAAAAACATAAACTCCGCGTTTCTTCCCATTTCCCTGAAATAAGTCAGCGTTAAGTTCGAAGACGAAAAATCATCCTTTAACAGAAATTCAACAAATCATGCAACAAGTCATTTCTTCTGTTTATTTGATATGAAAAGCCATGTAAATGACTATAAATTTGCAATATTGGTGAAGATGACTATAATTCATATTCATGTTCCATTAGTAACACTGTAAGAAGTAAATACAGATTATACAACATGCAGATCTGATTGACAAAGATATGACAAATTTTTATAGAATATTATAAGCTCCAAATTCGTTGATAAAAATTGCACATTGATAAAAATTAAAACGCCGAAAAATGTAAGAAAATGATTGACAATTTCTCCTCAAGTGACGAAATATTATATCAATTTTATAATAAAATAGAGCTTATTTACCACTACAAAAACGAAATCAAAGAAAAGTCATTCACAGCTCCAGCTTCTCTAAATTCTCCTAGCCACTTTATATAAAAATATGAATGAAAATTATATATGTTATATTTTATATATAATTTTCTAAAAATATAATTCATTCAATTGTAAAAGAAAATTTCGGTTACTCAGAATGAATGCTGATTTTTTTTTCCAAAATTCCATTTTAATTGCATTTTTATATGACATATTCTTTTGCAGCACTGATTGCTTCTGGACCAACCAGTTGCCCTTGAACAAATCAAAGATGTGAATTCAAGAAAGGAAAATTACTAGCTTAAAATAATCGTAAAGATTTCAGAATTTTATCAGTTTACTCTTTATATAATAAGTTTTGTCTTTAACATAACAA
The DNA here is from genome assembly GCA_026543865.1 of Argiope aurantia. Taxonomy (NCBI): domain Eukaryota; kingdom Metazoa; phylum Arthropoda; class Arachnida; order Araneae; family Araneidae; genus Argiope; species Argiope aurantia. The sequence continues at coordinate 56,598 of JAPMOR010028497.1, forward strand.
ATACATATTGTTACGAAATTTTCTCTACCGGGGTTCGTTTGGATAGTGGGAGTGATATGATGTAAAGAACGCTCAATCAGCAGGCAGAAGTAGAATAAAAACAACGACGTTTATTTACACGAAGACACACAGAACAGCACAAAGCGACAACTATATACAGCACAGAAGACGATTATCTTCACCCGAGACGTGTAGCATACAACAGCATACAACCAGAATCTACTGCAGACAGTAGCGCACAGCTCAGTTCAGCACTAGCTTGTCTCAGTCGCTTCCGACTCCTCCGTCTTCTACTTCTCCGACTCTGGCTCGGATTACTGACGTCGCCCCGTCGATTCCGCTTACTCTTCTTCGACCACTCCGTCCACTTTGACTACTGGCTTTTTCGTCTCTCTTGGCAGTGGCGGTCGCTTCCTTTTATAGGTCTCAGGAGGCGGGGCTAGAAGCCTCTCAACCAATCAGGAACGTTCGAGGCGTATCTAGGTTCCTACTGGATGGATCGGGAAAATTCTCGAAGTTTCGGGTATTATCTATTTTGGCGCCAAAGTCGCCAAATTCGTCGCCAAATGGTCGCCAAGTTTGTCGCCAAGCTCTGGGACCTCCGACGCGCTAGTCCCATTCAGATGACTGTAAAACTTTCTTTCTATTGATGGAACAAACTATGCTGGGAAGCCGAATTGCAGGTTTGTAACAATATCTTTATTACGAATTTTAAGAATCGCTCAGACGCTTTCGTAATCCATATACTGTTTACATTATTTCCTTAAGTATAAAATATTTCAGGTTTCCTATTCCTCAAATTACATGTACAAATATAAAGTATGCCTTCGATATTTTTTAATGAAATGCCAATACGCAATAAGTTCATGTTGCACGCTGTTTAAATTTATGAACTCGTAGTTCTTAAAGAATGAATAGTTGTCCGGAATTGTATCTTAGAAGTACAAGGACTTATTTCACTTGCATTTATGAAATAAAACCGCACGATCTATCTTTTCAGCGATTTAACTTCAATAATTTTTCTCTTTAATTAATTCAGCCGGGGCACGTGAGCATGATATACGAAAAGAAAAAGACGAACAAAGGTCTCGTGTAAAAACTGCACGATTTCATGATATATTTATGAAGTAATTCTAAATCTATCCCATTCTTACAAGTAAGAGATAATATTTCTGCTAAAATCTTCTGAAATGTTGCATTCATATGGAATTTTCAAATGGCTCATTTGAAAAAGAAAGTGTTAAAACTAATTTATAAGTTTACTATAAAAAATGCTTTACTACAATTGCAGTTTTGTTAAGATATCAGTTTGTTTTATTATTGATTCCGAAAGATTCTTTCGAATTTGGTTACAATATGAGCAAAAATTAGTTTTAAAACCCAGGAAAGATTATTGCGTTTTGCAATCACAAGCCAATTTTCGATCACTTTAGCCAAAATCACCATACATAGGAGAAATAAACTTCACAAAAAAGGGAATTAAATAATTCGATCTATATCTATTTATATTTCTCTCTATTTATAATATCTCTATATATAATACAATCTATTTATATTTCTCTATCTAATAATGTTATTTTGAAATCTAAATTGAATCTCAATTAATTTCCAAATTTTTATCTTATATCAATCCATGCTAACCTCATTCTAAATGGTTTATTATTTCCTGACAATTCCACTTTTTTTATTTAATTAATTCTACAATAAAACTGCTGACTTCAGTATTTTCTCACCCTCAAAGTGAAGGGATAAGGATCCCCAGTGCTTACAACAATTTTTTAAAGATATCTAAAATTCTATTTCGTAAGTCGACACGTGGTAAGGAAATTATTATCAAAATCTCATATTAAAATCACTGAAGGAAAAAATTTCTCCTTCTTTTACTCTTGTGTCGCGATGCAGGCTGCAGCATCTTTTATGATCTTTTGTTTCTTCTACAAATGCCTCCCATATATATATATATATATATATCTATATATATATATATATATATATATACATACACACACACACACACACACACATGGGGGGTGCGTGTGTGTGTATGTGTAATCATTATTTTATGTGAAGCAGAATGCAGTTTGAAGACAGTGAAAAGACCTTTTATATTTTTAAATTAATTTTAATATCCATTCCGGGAAAGCAAAATTATTTACAAGCAGAGATGCGAACAAGGCACGTCCGTCACAGTCGGCACAAAAGCAGAAGTCTAGAAGAAGAGCGAAATAAATTATCCCTCGTCTTATATAACATGAGATACGGATAGAGAAAATATTTTTTTACAGTGCTGATATATTATTAAGATTCTGATAAGGATATCTGATGCGTGTCAATGACAAGTAAGGGAAACACAGGGATCTTTTAGAAAGAATGTGCTTACTGGACATTTTCCTATCCCTTCAAGCGGAGCGTGAAAATGTGTCGGCGTTTAGCCGATTCAGTAATTTTATAAAGCTTCTCTTGAATTAATTAAGTAGAGAAAGTGGAATTGGATCACGAAATAAGAGAATATTTTAGAATGAAGTTACTATGGGCTAAATTAAGATAAAACCTTGGAAATTAATTAAATTGAAATTATATATATAGATATATAATGTTTTACTATACTAACTTTCATCCAAACTAATCACCTAAATTTTTGCTTAATACAGCCCATATCAAAGTCAGCCTGAAATATTCTCTTATTTCCTGATCTCATTCCACTTTTTAATTCAACTGAAGCTGTGTAAAAATGATACGCCATCAGTTCCACATGGCGAGTGAAAGTGATTCATCCGTTGCCCTTGTCCAAGGTCAACATGAGTATTGAATTGACATATGGCCAGAAATCCCATGTTATATAAGACTAGTGATCATTTGTTTCGTTCCTTCCTTACTTCTGTTTTTGTTCCCCGCTGTTGTGGACGTGTTCTGCCTGTGCCTATTTATAAATAAATTGTCTTCCCGGGATGGATTATAATGAATTTAAAAATGTAAAAAATTGTCTCTTCAATGTTTTTAAATTTTCCATCTGCTTTCAAGAGTTATAAGCTAACATTATATATTTATATATATATATATATATTGAATCCAGTTCTTTAAGAGATTTAATGGGAAGAGGAACTAAATTTAGATTAAGAGAAAAAATAAACCATAACAAAATTTTGATTTCTATTGGTAAAGATTTGGATGTTTTTATTGCTAAATTAACTAGAAAATACCATTGGCCTGCGGAAGATTTCGGAGAATGGAAAGTGAGAATTTTAGAGGAAATTAAAATAAAAATGAATACTGATGTTGACAGATCTAAAGAACGTGGGATTTATTTTAGTAAAACATTAAAAAACGAAATAAAAAATGTAAAAGAAAAATTTGTTATTACAGTAATAGATAAATCAGCAAATAATTTCTGTTTAATTTGTAAATATTATTATAAAGAACTTTTAATTAATGAATATAACTCTAACGCAACTTATATGTTAAAGAACACCGGGAAAAAAGAAGTAGATAAAAGAATGCTAGCTTTCGCAAAATAACCAAAATTAAGACTTGCTCTCTAAACTATCCTTATTTATTCCCAACAGTTAAAATTCAGATTCGTGACCTGTAGCACTGGCAGTTATAATTACTATACGGAAAAAAATTTCTTTAAATATTTAAAAATTATCCTGGACAAGATAAAAGATGAAGACAACTTTATTATTTCTAGTAAAAAAGAAGTACTGGATTTTCTTAAAGATAACAACATTAATAAACTTAATACTTATGATTTCGAAAATTTATACGCCATTCTACCTCATGAAAAATTAATAAAGGTCTGCACTTTTATATATGACGAATATTTAAATGAAAATATCATTTCTAAAAATAACTGGCTTGAGTTATGCAATTTTAATATTACTGAAAATTAAGTTTTTAATGGTATTAATTTTTATAAACAAGTTAAGGGAATTCCAATAGGAACAGCTTTCTCAAGTGCTTTAGCTAATATTTTCCTACATTACTATGAGAAAAAAATTATGAAATATAATTTAATAAACGGGTGGAGGTATATTGATGACCTACTTTTGATAAAGTTCGACAAAACTAATATTGGTACTAATTGCTATCCAAAAGATTTAATTCTAACAGAAACAAACAAAAATCAACTTGAGGCTACCTTCCTGGATTTAAAAATCGAAATTGCTAATGATAAAACAATAGTTGGTATCTACGATAAAAGGGATGAATTCAACTTTAAAATTACAAAACTATGTAACTATCATTCCAATCTAAACTCTAAAATTTTCAAAACTCTAATTTTCTCACAAGTTAACAGGATCAAAAGGTTTTGCAATAACAAAAATTCCTATATTGATGCATCAAATAAACTCATTAAAAATTTAATTAAAAATGATTTTTCTAAAAATTACTGTAATGTCAACTTTTTAATTAAACAAGGTTTGGTTTGGGATTAATCCTTTACCTAAAATAAAAAAAGAACTTTCCTTGCATATTAAATCACTCAATAGATGGCGCTGATAGACAACAATTATTATTTACCTTTAATACGTTAGCTTTGTGTTTTTAAAAAGCAGGAATCGCAATCTATAGCTTAAAATTTCCTTGCTTGCTGCTGGTATATTCTTTCCTTTTTGTTTTTCTTTAGTGGTTTAAGTGTTTTAGTGTTTATTGTTATTTTGTTATTCTATTTTTACTTATTAGTGGTTATTTTCTTCTAATTTGTTGTTTTGTATTGTCCTTTCTGTTAAAATGGTATATGTCTTAGGCCTAATTTCAGGGGATTTTCGGGTAACGAGGAATCATTATTAGGCTTTCTTGTCTGCATTCCCTCACAGAAAAATCCCTTTTTTGAATCCCTGCCTGAAGGTGTCCCTTGAAAATGTCTTCTGACCGGATTATTTTTTTTATTTGGTTTATTTGATTTTCCTATTAAATTGATTTTAATACTTTTTCCCAATTCATCTGTGTTTTAGAAGTAGCTGCTTATATATATATATATATATATATATATATATATATATATATATATATATATATAATAGTTAAAAAATCAAAATAAGCATAATTTTTCAACAATCTGGTACCAATGACCAGGTGGTTCGATCTCCATTTCGAAACCTGAAGGGTTAAACGACCTCCAATCGATAAGGCATGGACATGTGGATTGGGGTTAGATGTCAAACATGTCATTAAATAATGGTCCGAAATTATGAAAAATATCAGTTATGTTGCTTCAAAACGGGAAGCTAATCGTAAATTAATTCCACCAAAATCAATTGGAAGTAAAAAGACTTAAAATTTACTATAATATTTATTTGATTTGCACAGAGACAAATTTAAGAATTTCCAAGAGAAATATTGCATAAAATACGAATAATTTTTCTTTAACAGAAAGGCTTGAAACCACAAGATATGATTAAATAAAAAAAAAGAATTAATTATTTAATTTAGTTTTTTTATCATAAATATTTATTTGTTTTATTTTCTTTTGCCTTGATAAATGATAACTTTTAAATATAATCAATAATTATGGTGGGAATTAAAATGGACCATTTTAATACTCTCAAATGAATTTAGGAGAGGACGAAAATTGACTGGGTTCATCTAGAAGAGATCAATCAACATTTTTTCAAGCAAGAATGTATGATAAGGATTAATACAGATAGGCAAGAATTGATAATCATCACTCATAATAATTGTCTAGTAAAAAATTATGATGAAACGGATATTATCAAGAAAAAGATTTATGAAGATGGAAACATATCCTCCAATAATAGTTACTCAGTCATCAGTAGCACTTCTTATATATATAACATATGTTATATTACATATAACATAAAATCAACAAATTACTGAAGAATAGAAATATCTTAAGAGTTTTAATTCATTGAATTTTAAAGTTACTTAATTTTAAAAAATAGTAATAATAATAATTAATTAATTTTAAAACAAATATTTTCGAACAGTATTGAAAATTATTTAATAGAAATTTATTATTAACTAAATATATAAATGAAATATTTTTTTTTAAAAATCACACAACACGATTTTGTTGATCAAACAAATTAACACTATTTATTAGACATTTACATTCTTATTTCAATGATTAGCAATTACTTTTCCTATTTTTAAGTCATCATTTCTCAGTTTAACATAATAACCAACTATATTCATTTTTATTAGAAACAGAGACTTCAGTGCTTTTCTATTCATGATGGAACAGGATTCCTTCTTATTTAATTTTCTAACCATGCTAAAACACTTTCACTGTTTGCTGTGAGCGAAGATTCGAAAAAAAGGTATTTGCGCGTTTTTTTTGTAGTTAACCGTAGTTTTTCGCTATCTTCGTAATTCCGCAGTTTTCATCTAATTTCCTTAATAAATACGGAAATTCGGTAGCTGTTGGAGAGTATGGAAAAAAAAACCGTGTGCATCATAAGATATTGGAAACCATTATCAGGAATCCTAGTTTTATAACCTCCAAGTAAGCGGACATTCTAAGTCATTACACGTACACGCACACAATTTCTATATTATAATTTCTATCTATCTATCTATATTATAATTTCGTTTTAATTTCTAGTATATTGCTGTGGAATAATTTGCATCTTCGTAGGCTTTCAACATATGTATTTAGTTACTAGTCTCTTTCTACATATGTACATCGATTACCGTTTTTTTGTTTGTTTATCATTATCTACGCATGAGTATCTCAGGTTTTGATAATAAATTCTTCATGAATAATATTTTGCAAGAAAAAAAAACAGTACATCAGACCCAGAAAGATAATTAGCGAAAATGTTTTCCTTAGGGACTTAAAAAAACCCAGCAACATTCAAAAAAATATTGCAGTTTTCGCGAAATTTTCCCAGTTTTCATGATGGCATTGATTTTTTCACCAGGAATTGTCAGAGCAACGTCCGATCTTTTATCTGGCCGTGATCAATCAACCGAGTGCTTTTTTCACTTTTGAATAAACCTTGCGGTTTTTGAAAGCCATGTGGGCTTTACCATGAACCCCCGCTATTTTTAACCGACCACAGTAAAAGAAAGAGTGCTGAAACTTCAATCTCAATATTGCCGTAGTTTCAGTCAGATAGATAGTTCATTTACATTATGAAATATCAAAATTTGTACTCAAGAAATGATTTCCTTCCTCCTAAATCAATACCTCGGACAGCAAATTCCTAGTATTTCATTATTTTGACCGTACAGTAGATTCTTAATATCCTTTTATGTAGCAATAATGACCGAGTCAGAGGGTAAGTTAGGAATGTCCAATGCATTTTTTTTTGTCCCAGAATAAATATAAAAATAAAAAATATATCCAGATTTGTCCTAAATTTTACTTTTAAGTAAAAAATGGCCTATGTTAAAAAAGATTAACGAGATCTAGTTTTTAATATTAACAAATTAAAAAAAAAGATTAATTTGATTTATTTTTTCAAATTTCGGGGACATTAATTTCCGAGACGTTTCCAATCAATTTTTATTATGCTCTATAAATTTTTATTTTGCTAATCAATTTTTATTGTTTTTTATTATTCTACAAAAGAATAATAAATCCGTAGATTCGTGTAATCATTAGGGAAATACGATTAAACTATCAAATACTCTATATTACGCAGAATAATCTTGGTTTGACACACTCCACAGTATCTCGGATAGATAATCAGAAAATTTGATTTTAATTAATAGAAAAAATATTCCTAATATTTTAGGATATGCAAACATTATCAATAAACGTAATCAATATGACCATTATTATTTTAATTATTAATAATAACTAATGTTGAGAGTTCACAGAAACCAATAAGCTACAGCATCATCAATGTGTGACATTTGAATGATTTTGCGCTACTAAGGACAACAGAAATAGCTCTCTGAAACAAATCTAGTTTTAAATATAGATTCTATTGCATAGAATATCGGATTTTTGTTGTTTAGTACTAAATACCTCTCAAATATATTAATTACTCTAAAATTCATTGCAATCATTTTTAAAACTATTTAACCAGGAGTAATTATTCGTTGGGTACTATTCTTCGTTATCTCTATATAAGCTGTATCTATCAAGGGGGGAAAATCATATAAAAAATGATATTTTTTAAAACTGCTTTAGAGCCCTTAAAAATAAATCGATAAAAAGAAACTTTTTCTCATATTTTATTTTTAAATATTAAAAAAATTACAAGTCGTTAAGTTTAATCACAAATGTATAAGATCTTTAAAAGCAAAACGCATTCGTTCTACACAAAAGTCCTTCTGAAATACTTATTCTGTACGCTTAAATTCTTTCTTATGTGATCAGAATGTGAAAAGAATTGTTCTAAACATTAAAAAAAGAAACAGATTAATTATAAGAATAATAAATTAAAAGTACTATAAATACTTGAAAATAATTAATTAATTGTTCAGTTCCACTTTTTTTAATCAAAGAATAAATTTTGATGGCACATTCTCAGCTATTCTGGACTTAGCTTTTCATTTTTACCTCTCGGTTACATGATATTTTCTCTTTCCAAATGCTTTTCCTTTTATATTTTTTGAAATGCAATAATTATTTTACGAAAAATTCAAGTTATAGTACCTGTTCTATTAAGAAATAAATATAGAAGAATAGAACCAGAATGTGTATATAATTTTTAGTCATAACTTAAATTTTTACTAGTCTAATAAATCATTTCTAAATAGAATCGCAGTTCTATTTAAAAAAAAAGACGCATATTAAGAAGCAAAATAAAACATTTTTTAATATTACTTTTTTTTCTCCACAAAAATGCAGGAGTTCATGAAATGAAACTTATTTGTGAATCAGAACATATTGTTTTCCCATTCATCGTATATTTACAAGGGTAACGGAGTTGGATTTACACTAAAAAAAATATGCGAGAGATGGGTAACATAGGCAGAATATAAATAATCACTGAAAATAAAACAGAAAGTTTTGTACGTAATATGACTTCCATTTTTTTCTATAGTAACTGAATAGGGCTAGAAGATTGTTATTCTCTACCTCTAGGCTATGAAAACTGTTATTCGCATATTACGGCCTACTATTGAGAAATCCGTGAAAAAAAGGGTCATTTGTCTGGCATAAGGAAGCTGAAACCTCCTAGCTTCAGGGTTGATTACGACCACGTGTTGCTAACACGTGCTCTGAAAAAATAATGATACTTCAGCGAATGTCTTTCACAAGCGTTACAACTCAAACGATAAAGCATCCGTTAATTAAATAAAATAAAGCAGAAATGTTTTATTTTCATTACTAATGATAAATGAGTTCATCGAAAACACCAACAATTTTAAGAAAATGGATTTCTGCCAACTATTTGATTCATTACTAATTCAAGAAAATCATACATAGTAGTAGAAATAAAGCGATATAATGGGAAATTCGGAATAAGTTGTTGTTATTGTTGACAAAAAATCAGTGCGTATATGACAATTTTTATTAAATGACTATTAATGATTAAAATCGTATGTGGAAATAGAACTTTTTATTATTTATGAACAAAATTTCAGACAGAACTAATTTCTACGGAAGATTCCTCGAGTATTTTGGTTTAATAGGCTCGGTAAATTTGGATGTCATGTTAATGTCGAGAGAACACATCTTCTCACGTATGTATTGAGGAAATATGGAAAGGAAAGTGCCGCTTTAAATATTTTCCTAAATATCAGCTCAAAATTGAGGTTCTATTTACAAACAGTTGAATGTAATTTAAAATCTGGATATAGATGTGTATAAATAAAACCGAAATGACATTTTTTGTATGTTGAAGAAATCTAAATCGTTTACAAAAATTTCATCAAATTTTGTTCAATAATTAATTCTATGAAGAATAAGAAAAATTCTAGAGAGCGTTTGATAACAATTAATAAAATAGTTTATTTTTTGTTAATTAAAAATTGTGTTTCCGCTGCGAATGCGCAGTTCAATTTTCACAGAAAGTGCCATATTTTTTTTAAAGCTAAACCATTGAAAATTGTCTTATCAATTTTTTCTTAAATATTATGTAGTAATATGTAGTAGTTATGTAGTAGTATAAAAAAAGATTTAATTAAGATTTCGAGACAATTAATTAAATTACTTATTTTAATAACATTCTTTTTAATATACAGCGTTTAACTAATTGATTTCTTTAGGATAATTTTCTGCTTATAAATATTACACGGAATTTTCTAAAATTTTACATTTTAATTATGCTTTTAACTTCTTGTATGTTTTCAATACCGCTTATTCTAATGATTGAATTTATTTTTAAAAGAAATTAAATTTTTTAAGTCCTAAATGATGATAGGATATTATGTATTATAATACTTCATATAAAATTAATTTTTTATATCAAAAATATTACACATGACAGGACTCTTATCTTGAGGAATGCAGGGTATATCAAGTAGTGTAATAAATTTAGCCGGAGTTAAACGCCGTTATTATATGAAATAAAATACCGGAGAACAGTTAATCTGCATCAATACGATTTAATATTTCTTTGGTTTGAATTATTTATTTATTGATTTTAAAAATATTCAAGGGGGAAAACGGAACAAAAGAAATTCTAGTGACATCTTTACCCCCCCCCCCCCCCCGCCGACTGGGAATGAAAATGTAAAATTGGCAATAAGAAGAAATAAACAATTCAGAAAAATCTGAACTTCTAATTCTAAGGTTATTTTTTTATGTATACGTTCTTTTTATAATAGAGTACACAGTATAAATCTTTTTCTGTTCAAAATAAAGTTAACAATGCAAGTTAATATACAGTTAAACCAATAATAGTTAATATACAGTTAAACCAACAAGCAATTCTCGGAACTGTACATTTTTCTTTTCATTGATTTAAAATAGGCAAGGATAAATTTACACAATCTGCAGAGTATTGAATAAAATTTTGAAAATCAACAAATTTTCGAAACAATGACTTTGAACATAATTTCAATAATAAGGAAAAAAAATATTGGAAATAAAATCGATTACAAAGCAAATGACAAAAGAATGTTTAATGCATATACATATAAACCGTTTTTGACGATTTAATACTTCTTTTTTTTTATAGAGTTATTATTTCCTTCTAAGAAAATTATATATTAAAAATTAAAAAACTATTTCCTTTGAAATTTAAATGCATAATTGTTCTAATTAATTATGAATAGAAAGAAAAAAAGGATATATTCCCTACTAAAATACCTATACAATAAATATAATCTCCAATAAAATTATATCTCATAGCAATGAAAAATGTTTGCTTTTTTAAACAAATGAAATATATCATGATTTAATAAAAATGACTTTTATGCAACTTTTATGGAGTAATTAGAATTTAAATTGTGAAATCAAATGAACCCAATATTTAAAATTATCAATCTTTTATTTATTGCTTTATATTACTTCATCACTTTAAGAAATGCAACAATAATCTTTTCCCTCGAGCCAAGTGTTATGAAATAAAAAATAAAATTTTCAGTTATTTAGCTTAAAAAACAATAGATTTGTGAACAGATTAACCTAAAAACATGGTACGTAATTGCCTAGTTGGTAGTTATATATTGAATTGCAAAAGAAGCATTAAAAAATTTAATAAGCAATTGCATAATATTACGGTATTAATGATAAAAATAACTCTTACGAAATACGTATGAGAAGGAATTTACAAAATGAATAAAATAGAGTGATTTCGTGGTTTATGAAAGGATGTATGTAGCAAGACCAAGTAAGACATAAAAAATAAGAGTAGTATTTATTTGAGAAACTAATAGTGGTAGAAAAACAGTAGGGATTAGAATGATAGATATATTATATGAAATCTCTCTGAAAGAATCATTGAAGATTTCAAAGAATATTTAAAAATTTAAATGTAAATAAATCGTTATTGTGATAAAATATTTTTTTTTCTTGATAACAATTAGATTACAAGAGAACGAAATTTCGTGATCTTTTTTTTTAACACGGCAATTTTAAAAAAGAAAGAGCAAAAGACATTGTAACTAACATACAATGATAGAGAGGAGAATTACTATTCAATTTACGAATTACGAATAAATATTCAGTATGTGTGTGTGATGAATGAAACAGTAGGTGCGATGAGTGATCACACCATGTGTATGTGATGAATGAAACAGTAGGTGCGATGAGTGATTACACCATGTGTATATGATGAATGAAACAGTAGGCGCGATGAGTGATCACACCATGTGTATGTGATGAATATTCTCAAAATAGAGTTAAAAATGAATAGTTGAAAAACCCGTCGAGCTCCGGGAATGTGTATTCAAGTAACGGATTCGAAATGATAATTTCGCGCTAAAGACCATTGTAAACATCAAAAAAATATTATATATAGGTTTATATAAATATTATATAGGAGGTTTACGGCCCTAGGCAGTGCACACTATGAGAACATCCTTTTATCAAACTGTCCATTTAGCAACATATTTCAAAACATAGTTAACATTATATTAATGATTTATTTTTAGTTATTTTTTCTAACGTTTTACTTTACTAAATTTATGAAAAGCCATATATTTTTATTTGATTACTCATGATTCTGGGATATCCCTGCTTGTACATAGCTGTGCAGTATCAATAAATACTGTTTTAACTAAGTGAACGTAATGAAACAGACAGGATTCTTACCAGTCATACTTGACAAAGTATGAATATCATCCCCATCATTTAGGATTCAAAGAAATTGTATATTTTACCAATTTATTTAACAGTTGCTCTAATACATCTTTTGTAATAGACCGGTCTCTGGGCCCCTAGCAACACAGAAAACCCTTAGTCAGAAAAAAAATCCGTATTCAGTATTTCTATTCGAAATTTGTTTCTATTAAAGAATGTTCGAGAACCTTCGCTTCATTCTTGGTTGCAAAAGAAATCAACTCGCATTTTTTTAAACACCTAATAACTATGCCCCTTCTACAAATACGAGAAGGTATTTGAAACTTTAAATTTATAAGAAACAAATACTTAAATTATGGAATCACTCAGCAGTAATTTGTATGCTGTGTTTTCTTTGCTATAAGACTTAAATCGTTATTGAAAAGGGCTTTTTATAAAAATTTTATGAGATTGTACGACAGAGTACAAACATTCAGAAGGATACAATGTTTTAAAGAAGAAGAAAAAATCTAAATGGTAAAGAAAAATGTTTCTGAAATTACAAAAATTCCGTAAGGAAATCAACAAATATAACCAGCAGATAATGATCTCGATCGCAGCTTCTTTCCTCATAACGCCCTAGAAACGAGGACCAGTATGATAACAGGACCAAAGATAAGATACATCCACTCTTCTCCAAATTCACTAGATGTTTTTGAGTTGGATTAACCTTGACGTGATATGTAATTTTACAGAAATATAACCTAGCAAAAATTTCTATAAAGTCAAGGTCTTGGAGAAGTTCGAAATAGAATTGACTCCTCAGTTCGTTGGAAACCAAAATATCATCGGGTTTTCCCCTGAAGAACAAGTGATTTCATGACTAACCATCACCTCCTACTTGTCACTCCTTATGATGTGCTTGACTGAACCTCATATCATGTCAAAACAGATGAAAACCGTCTGGTAAATCAAGGTCATAACTGTTTTTCTTTCTCTTCTTGCTCCAGAAAACAAAACACATCATGGATGGTTTCAAGATGGAGGAGAGCATTGAAATCAAGAGAAACTTCCTTGTTCATTACAAGTGTTTAATGTCATTTTCTAAGTTTCATGGATTTGAATCTTGGCTAATTATGTGTAAAATTTAGAAGCTTGGAAGTCTAAAAAGCATAACTTGAGAAGAAAGAAACGAATAAGATTATAATCAAGGTTGAATTATCAAATAGGAAAAGTTTACGGCTCCTTAAGCTTTGGGACTCATGAGGTCTATAGGTTTTTTTTTTCGTTATTTTCAAAGTCAATGAATTCCGTGTAAACATTTAAATTATAAGAACCGTATATTAGAACTTATTTATTAACATTATAATCAACTATCATTTTAATTTTAGAACATTATACTCGATATTCTTTTTTTTTCTTTTCATGTTCCTTGAAATTGTTTCTAGATCAGAGTACACGCATACTATACATTAAAAGGAACAAATATAAATAAATACGAGTAAATTTTTAAATACATTTTAAAAAGTTTATGTATATATAGAAAAAAAATGAATTTACAAAATGTAGTTTATTGCCAGAGGATACACGAAAGAAGATACAAATGCAAATAAAAAAAAACGAGCACATTCAACAAAATAATAATAAAATGCAAGCAGATGGTTGCGCATGAAAGCCTTACAAATTAAAAAATATTAAATTTGGAAAAGATTTAAATTATTATGATAAAGATGAAGATTTAAATATGATAAAGTATTTTAAAAAAATGAAAAATATCATGGCTGCGATGAGTTGGCGGCTGACTTTTGACTGCATTCGCTGAGAGAGAAAGAAAAATGAAAAAGGCGTAGGGTTATAATAAGTACATTTGTACTGAGCTCGGCGCACCCGATTTTTCTGCTACCATTATTAAAATATCTTTGTATGTCTGACACTATATTCACACATTTAGTACTAAGTCAGGATGGACGATGACGGAATATTACCGCGTTGTATCGACCAAGATAAATAATATTTCTTAATATAGAAATTTTATCAGTTATTTACTATAATTATAAATCATAAAGAGTCTCTCTTAACATATTGATTAATCAAACTCCCATCTAATAAAAAGAATTTTCAGTTTGTTTTATGGAATTTCCGGTTCATATCCAATTTATTCATATAATCCAATAGGAAGATGGACTCGGTTGGTTGATTCTCAATGATGGTGAAACTTCTATCACTATCGAAAATTTGATCTAGCGCGATCAACATCGAAAGTTCAAAGAGCATAAAAATTAAGATAATTATCAAATGAAGGGGAAACCAACTTACGATTAAAAATAACCTTTATCATTACTGCAAAACACAGTAAGTGAATAAAAATTGATTGACTGATTATCGATGGTCATGAAAGTTCAATTAGCATCAAAATTTTGATCTGGCTCGATGATTATAAAAAATGGATAGATATTAAATGATGGGGGAACCGACATCATAATTACATAACAAAATTAATTAATTAAAATATATTATGAAATTGAATTAAAAACCTTTTTAAGATATCATATGGAATTCGAAAAATTATATTTTTAAAAATATAAATGTACACATTATAGAAAAGCACATAAACTGAAAAGGAAAGTCAAAATAATCAAGGAGATATAATCAGGATTGATTCTCAAGGGTCTTATGTGAGTTCTATCTAAATCGAAGAGTTTATTCACGTTCGTTTAGCAGCAAAATTTAGATATTCACGGAACGACGTATAAATTTGAAACTTTCATTCTATATATTTTGTGAGCAATTTTTATTTTTAGATTTTCCGGAATTTATCGTAAAATCTGATTTTATCATTTCTAATGTTAACAAATTATTTCTTAAAGATTAAAAGCATGAAATTGTTCATGCATATTATTTTGAATTGAAATAATTTTTTTATTATCTGATAACTAGTATTTTCTTTTTTTCGTAATAAATTTCATACAAGTAAACTATTTATTTTTCATGCAAATTTGGAAATATCTTACTTATTCAAAAATGATGTCAACATCCTGTTATTAAAATGATAAAAAATTATCACAAATAATAAAAATCGTACGATTTATATATTATACTTTTTAAACATGAATAATAAAATTAAATAAAACATAATAAATTTGAAAAAACAAAACCCGAGGAAAAATAAATAAAATTCGTATATAGCAAAACAATGAAATAATCTTTTTTTACATTTTTTAATTTATTGTATAATAAATATAGTTACATGTATAAAATTTTAAATTTCAATAAGCAGTAAATACTATATCCAGAAGAATTTTATTCACTAAATTAATCTTATAAATTTAAAACTGAACGGAATTTCTAGAAATGTCAGTTTATATGCTTGATATAGAATGGGTGGAATTTTAAAATAAAGGTCAACTAATGCGATAATATTTAGAGTTCCGAATAAATGGTTGTTAGCATAGAAGACTCGAATTAATTGTACGCATCGATACATTGGAACGTGACTGATCGTAGGCCACGATTCATTGCCACGAATCACCGATTCACTCCAAAAGATGATACTGTAAAATCGATTTATCCATAACATTATTTTTTTTATCCTTGACAAATCTAAATTTGACAGAAGCGAAGGAGGAAGATGCCCAGATTTAGCCAGTTTTCATTTACGTTCGTCTTCAAATTTATCAGAGGAGATTAGTTTAATATCACGTAGTTCGTACTTCAAATCCGCCAACTCATCAGAGCTAAGCTATATTTGAGTCATCAAGATTTAAGATTAATGCGTTTGTATATATATGATATAAAAGTGTTGGTAAAAAAAAGTGAGAGCACCCAATGTAATAATAATATATCCTACATACGTTGGGAAATTTTTAGGTAAATTTGAATAATTTTGGAAAGCAAATAATTCAAATAAGGATAAGATTACACGTTGTATAAGGAAAGGCATGTGCAATACAAATATGAGAAATAATGAAAAAAATTATATGTCAAACTATATTGTAGACTCTTAGTATTCAATGCTGTATTAAAAATACAAATATAAAATGTTTATATCTTACATTTCGTTGAATGCATGGAACTGAATGAAAATCCGAAGTAACATACGAGGATCGGAAGTTCCAATAAATCAAAAATTCGGAAAGTGTAGATCTTTAAAATGACCACATGCCACGTATCATGTCACAATTATGTGGACGATCTATTTTATTCAACCAACCTTCATTTACTTTAATGTAATAATTATTGAAAATAATGCATTACATTACAAAACAGTTATACAAGATTCCTTTAAAATGATTTCAATTGATAATTTAATATTCAAATTAACATACATATTTCAAAACAAGCAACCAGACATAAAATCATTCACATATTTATTTTTTTATAGTAGTATTTTAAAATGTATCTATAAAATTTTTGTCATAGAGCCCTACTATGGATGCCAATTGAACACTGATGGAAGACTAAGAAATGGTTTCTATTCCAATATGTACTGTATTTACATCATAATAGTTCCCATGTTTTGGCACGAATATGTTGAGTGTGTATGTTTCCGTGACAACAGCGAATTCCGTATATCAGTATTTCCTCTGTGCAGACAAAGCGTTTCATTGGCGTTGTCATAACTGCCTATCAAAATTGGACTGAATAAAAAGCTGAATGCAATTTACACATTTAATAGAAACAATGGGATTATTGCAGAAATGGTAAAACTGTACCTTAAAATTAAATTATTATTTAGCTAATTAGTATTTACTTAAAATATATCTAATTAAAATTCTATTAAAATTTTAAAGCTGTCTTAGATGTTTTTAAAATTCCAACTATAGAAAATCATAAAATTCTTTGAAAATTTTATTCTTCTGAAATAACTTCTGGCTCCCTGATTTGATCATTTTGATTTACTTATTCGATTACTTATCTAATGGCAATAAAAAAATGAAATATGTATCATAATTTTATATAAACAAGGTAGTAAAATTTGTGTTAACAAATCAAATTGTTATTAAATGGCTATTTACAAAATTTTTCACTTTTGATAAAACAATAAAATTATACTTATATCGATGAAATGTTCACATATACATTTCTGTCTATCCTTCCCCACCCCCCTTTTAGATGCAAGCCAAAATAACTAGATTAATAGAAAAACATTAGTAGTAGATTTTTATTTTTTGCAGAGACACTCAATGTTATTTTCAGTACTATAATCGAAATTTACTTTTACCTAATAGCGATATATTGCATTGAAATGATCAAAAGGATAATATAGTTCAATACATTTTGGTTCAGTTCTGTCTATATTTCTTCTGAATAACCATTGTCAGTATTTTTAGAAAATCGCTTAGTTTCGAATTATTCGTTGAATGAATATTGACCAGCTGAACTATTCATAGGCAAGTTACAGAATAAAAATTTTTTCCTTCTATAATGTAAAACATATATTTTTGAAGTAGTTTTGTGTCTGAAGAGAGAAGAGACATTCCAAATTTTTAAACTTCGCTTTTATTCCATTCCGGAAGGCGTAATATATGTACAAGCAAGAGGCGATGGCAGACGTCAATTTACAGCACGATACAAATATGAATGTGTGTGTGTAAACAGATGCGTAAACGACGAAATTTCAGAAAATTGATTTATTTCACCCCGGAAGACATAATTTGATAATTTGTACAAAGAGAAAGCGATGATTAAATGATGACGTCTGTTTACATTACAACATAAGAACAGAAATTTTTCGGTATCTCTGAAAGGTGTGTGTAAGTATTAAGGATTTTTATCCTTCCGTTCCTGGTGTGGGAATCATAAAATCAGTAATTTTGTTAAGCGCGTGCTAGAAATAATTAAATAAATAGTGGGAATTGGATCAGGAAAATAAGAGAACCTTTTAGAATGAATATAACATGGGTAAACTAAAAATAAAAATTTAGAAATTAATTAAGATTTAAACTAGATTTAAAAATATCATTACATGATCGTGTGTGTGTATGGAGGGGAGGCAAATAGTGAGCAATTCCTAGCACGTCCGGGCAATGTCTTTCCACAGATGAAAAGTCACAAAATTAAACTACAAGAAAAAGAAAGTTTTGATGCATTAACTATAATAAAAATGGTGGCGTGCTTTACTACTGAAATTCTAATTATACATAAACTAGATACGTCGCGTGAGGTAATTCATTTTTAACCCTTACGGGTTGGCGTGCGAAGTTCTTAGGAGCGCTAAAATCTTCGAAATAGCCGTTAGGGTTCAACGGCCACTGGAATTTCGGAAGAGACAAGAAAAATGTGACTTCCGAAAAAATATCAAGAAAGAAAGAAATTCTCATGAAACGAAGCTACTTCCTTTTTCTCTTTTCTTTATTAACTGAAAGTATTTAATTACTTCAAAGTTGTGCAGAATAATGTGTTTCAGAAAACATGTATACAAGGAAGTTGAAGACAGTAATAACTCGCTTTGCTAAGCAGTGACAGCTTTCCCTAGCAAAGCAACAAATAAAAAAATATTAGCAATTTAAATAATAGGTAGAAACAAGCAAAAAATAAAATGAATTTAAAATTTAAAATAATTTATCGTTGAAAATATAAATATAGATGAATAATGATTCGATAAATACCAAAGCTATTTCATGATGATTCACCCACTCAATTACTTATAAAATGATAAATGTTTGTGCGATATATTTTTTGTTTCAAAGAAATAATTAATCTTAGCCGAAAGCAAATATATCGTTTCCTTTGACATGATAAAAATATCAAATATGTCTTTTCTTTTATCTTGGCAAACTAAGAGCTAAAATGGACTTAATTCATTTTCGCACAATAATGATTAAGTTTGCATTAATGATTTAATTTTGGAATCCACCCAGAATTCTTCAGAATGAATTCCAATTTTCAAAATTAAAAAGAAAATTATAATAATCACGTGCAGTTAAATGTTCAATGACTTTCGTAAAAATATCTTTTACATGACTGCAATATAAAGACATTTTATTCCAATTACTTCCTATTAAATTATTGATTCATGAAAGGAATACTTATTTTAGGAATTTATTAACAATATTTAATAATTTGAAAGAGGCAAACTAGTAGAAATGTTTGCGTTTTATATTGATCTATAAAAATGATACGAAGAATAATTTGTTACAAAGATAATAATTAAAAACAAATCCAATATAAGTAATACATAATGAGATACGTGATCAATATTTTTTAACAACTGATATTAAAATTAGAAAGCAGATAAAAGCTTCTTTGATACACTCCGTTAACTTTAAATTTCATTTTTGAAGTGATTTAATAATAGAATGTATGAATCTGTAACAAATTAATCTCGATATAAAATATAGTGAGTTTTTAAAAATAAATTAATTATATAAAAAATTAAAAATAAATTTAATAACAAATTAATTCCTACTTAATTATTTGTTATTTACATATTACATTACAAGAGTAAATTGGTTAGATTATATTAATATATAAGTAATTATTATATATAAGCAATTAATTTGTTTAATCGTGCAAACTTTACTGCACAAATAATTTCACTGTTGAATTCAGTTTTAAAAAAAATTGTTCAATTGGTCAATTCAATTTAAAGAAATCAGTTCAACAAAATTTTCAATTTGTGAAATCTGAAAAAAAAAAAAAAAAAAAAAAAATGCTCCGAGTTAAATTTTTTTTTTACAAAATACAAATGCCTTTTGAATTCCATTCCATTTGTTTCTAAATTTATGTGTTAAATGAAGGCAATATAAGAAGTAAGTAAAATTCTCCTTATCATAAATGAAAACCGCGTAATTCTGAATAACTATATCAACTTAACTATTCTATAGCTCTTTGTCTGATCTAAATTCATGATGTTACATGTTAATTTGCATTTTTTTAAAATTTGGTTTCAGTATTGAAATTATAATATGTCTGTTTGGGTTTAGACCTCATAATTTTGTGCGTGGATGTTCTTTTTCCACCTTTTCATACCACATTAATTACAGAATGCTTAGCCTCTTTAAATTCAATGTGCACCTGTTTCGGGTACAAACCGGGTCACTTAAGGGATAAGGTCTCAAAGCCCAATTGCTGCTACCGTAACACAGGTAGTCTTATTGGAATAAAAAATATATTTATTTATTGTTTACCCTGATCTATCCAGTAAAATATATATATATTATTTGACAGATAGTTTAATATTCGCTAGCATGAATCTATACTTATACAAGGCGATATATAAAACGTCATTTCAATAAATATCATTTATTTTTCTGATTTTGTGGGGTATGAAGTTTTGGTAGATGAAAGACACGCATAAATCATAAAATCAAATATAAATCATAATCATAAAATGTAAATTATAAATCATAATCAATAAAATATAAACCGAAAAACTAGCATCCTGTGTATAAGACAAATTATAAATTTTACTTTAAGAAATATAAAAAAAACCCTATCACTACATGTAAAAAAACGTTGGTAAGTAAAATTTATCTCAAGAATAACTGAAGGAATGTCACAAGATATTAAGAATTGCGCAGTATCATACTTAACATCCGTCAGCTATAATGATAACGGAATTTACTCACTTGTAGGCAAGAAAGGCTAATAAAGATGGCGTTCTAGAAATAGTGACGTCACTTTTAGGTAGAGCTGATGACAGCATCAAGGCAGTGACAGCATTTAAAGAAGAAATTTATAAGTACATTTGTTTATAAATCTAATTTAATGGTGTTTTAAATTAAGATATAAATAAATCAAACTAAATAACTAACTATTTTATAAATGGTGCAACATTCATGAGATCCAATAAAAGAAATCACAATACAGATTCTAATATGTATATTTTAATAAATATGTCCACATAATACATATATACCGATATGATTGTTTTAATGAGGTTGAATTATATAAAAATGCATATAATTTATTTTCAATAAAATTCAAGTCAATAACACCCCTACTGTTTTGTGTGTGTGTGTTTCATAAACAATAAAAGAATATTTAGAGCATAAATCATAGCTTATTCTAAGGGAAATTGACTAGGATTCAGCAAATTAACTTCCAACAAAGGAAAATACACAAGAAAGAATTGAGGAACAGATCGTCAGACCAGCGAATCCAATGTAACATCTCTATCATTGGAAAAACGCAACAAAGGGAAAACAAATCATAGCAGGTGAATGTTGTAGTAAATTTGACGAGATATATAAAAAAATTAATACTATTTTGAATTTCATTTTTATACTACATTTTCAGTACAATTTTTGATTCTTGTAATTCTTTTATATTTTCATATTATCATGTTCATTCACCCAGTTTTATTGTACTCCATATATTCTTCATTCTGGTTTTTATCACTTCTTGTTATGTTAGATGTATTCGCATTTTGTAATTTGTCTGTTTCTTTGCAATTGATTGCTGTGTAATTCTTTTTTTTTATAATGAAGTCCACCTACATCTATACCGAACCGGAAACAGGTCACATGGACTCTAAAAACGAAGTATGGTGTGGTCTTAAGGATATCTTATTTCGAGAAACAAGCACATCTTTTATTGTTAAAATACAATTTTTTTTATTTAACTGAATCGTCATAACTTCTTCAATCCCCTGATTTAACACCGACCGAATTACTGAGAGACATTATTGGATCGACTAGGCTTCGTAAGGTAGTATTTTACAGGTAGGTACTTTATCGGTACGTCAGTTAAAGAGGTTGGGTGGAATTCGTGGTCTACAGTTCCTGAGATTAAGCTCATAATTGCACTAAAATTTGTTGTTGTTGAAAACTGAATTGTATCCGTTTGTCAACACAGATTTAAATATCTTAAAATACTTTCGAAAGTGTTTTCAGGTTTGTATGTCTTTTTTTTTTTTGGAATGTGAAGATATTGTTTAGAAACAACGGATTCGGAATGCTGTTCTTTAATATTTTATTTGCAATCAAACTCTACCTTAAAAACGTATTTGAAAACAACAAGTCCTTTACAATCACATTCTCAAGCACTCGTCCACTTTCTTGTGTGTTTATTTAATTGGCTGTGAATGGAAAAGGTTAAAACGACGTGCAATATTCATAAATATCAATTGTTTGACAATACTCGCCAGCCAGATGTTACAAAATATTCGCGAATTTTCTTGCAAGTATGGAAGCGTCTTCAGTTACCACAGTGAATCAGCAGTGATATTAATTTAATGATACAATGATAAAAATGCAAGACGTGATTATTCAATCCAGGTGGAAGGGACAAACAAAGCAGTAAAAGACAGTAGTAAAATAGCTAGATAATGGTATTGTGTTGATTAAAAAAAAACTTCTAATTGACAAGATTGAATTGCAAAACAGCTGAAAGCATGGTCATTTGGATTAATATTTCTGAATTAGAGTAAGATTATACTCTGGATATGAAAAGAATCAAACTTTTGGTAAAATCGATGTGTAGTACATACGTTATCATAAAAAAATGAATTTAGCTATTGATTGGCTCCTTTGATACCCATCTCTGAAATATTCGTAAGTTGAATTCATAGTGAAAACTCCTGACTAAAATAAAGCTTTTTTTTCTTTTTTTTTTTTACGATTTTCAACAATTTACTTTCCTATATTCGGGGAAAAAAATTGTTTTTGGGTTTCATTCAACTCCACAAGTTTTAACTTTCTCCTTTACAAAGTTAAAGCTTTTAAAAGAAATTTTAAAAAAAAAATTGGAGAATTTAGGGACTTTTTGGCCCTAGGGAAAACACATTAAGTGGTCCCTTTTTATGTTTTCATATACGAAATACAGAAATATTGTAATCTTCGAAAACTCCGAGGCAGTGGTGTCCTGGTGGTAAGGTCTCGGTTTGTGAGCCGTAGGGTTCAGGTTTGAGACTCCATTCCACCGAAGAACCGACGTGTAAGGGGGTCTGTTGCACGATAAATCCGTCTGGGCCAAACGTTCTCCCGTTGGTGTGGTGTGGAGAAGGGGGTGCCAGCTCAGGTGTCGTCCTCGTCATCTGACCGAGATTCAAAATTACGAGGTCCGTCCCAAAATAGCCATAAGGTTGATTTAAACGGGACGTTAATATAGCTAACTAACTTCGAAAAATTCGAACTTGAAATTTTTTGAAGAATCTCTCCGTTTCAGACCACCCTGAGAAAGAGAAGCATATTTTTGGTATTATGTCTGTCTGTCTGTCTGTCTGTGAACATGATACATGAAAAACGCTTTGAACTAGACGGCTGATGTTTCGTATAGAAATCACAATCAAATTAGTAGAATTGTACCAAATTTTAAACGAAATCCATTCACAAGAGTACAAATGAGTTCGGTAACTGTAAAATGTAAAAAAAAAAAAAAAAAAAAAAAAAAAAACTTAGTAGATAAATTTCGTACACAGGTTTAGCATCTAAAATATAAATATTTGCTAACTTTTGAATCAAATCTATCAAACAGTTGACGTCCATCGGTCTGCATTTTCGCATGCATGTAAACACAGTAATTCCTAAACGCAGTGATTTAAGTCAATAAAAGTCGACATGTTACCTTGTAACCATAAATGCAGTTTTGTTTCAAATTTTGATGTCAATTCAGCCAGCAAAAAGATGTCCAAAATGCATATTCTCGCGATCTATTCAGTAAAAATGACGGATCCAAACGACGAAACCAAACATCTGTATTTCGTAACTGTCGTTCATCAATGCCATGCAAGTTATTTATGGCCTCGCACAAGGCTTACATTTTTATGCGTTGGAAAGTATGCGAGAAAGTTTCGAGGAGAGTACTCCCGCTGATTTAATAAATTAATTTTTAAATTTAATTTCATATTTCAACACAGTTTATCTTAATCATCATGTTAATGTTTCATTTTAAGTAAATATTTTATATACAATTTTTATATCAGTATCTCTATGTTTTTATTTATTTATTATGAACCATGATTACTCAGAGAGCATGCTTGTATAATTAGACGTACGAACAAACGTGCAATAAATGCTAGTTATAATTTACAAAGTATGAAATGAAATCGATATCATTAAAAAGGTAATTCTTTAAATCTTAAGATAATACAAAAACTACTATGTAAGATAATTTTTTTTTTGGAAGACATGAACACCAACTTTCGTAGGCAAGCCATCTGCAGATGGTAAAATCTGTTTTTGCGATCAATTAAACGTTCCGTTAGAAAACTATTTCTTAGTATTTTTTGCGTCTTTTTTTCTCTGGCGAACCATCTCCAGAACATTTCTGATAATATTTTGCAGTTCCATTAATTAGTTACACGAAGCATTGAATTCAATACAGCGGTAAAAATGTTCAATGATGTTCTGAAATTCGTATGATCGTTTGTTTGCATTTGACTATTACATTGGATCATAAATAATAATAGCGATTTCTATATCACGTACATTAACGTTAATTTATACACAAATATTGATCGAAAAGTAATAGAAGAAATAGGGATAATCAATTTAAAACCAGAACACCTTTTCAGAAGAGAATAAAGGTAAAAAATCAACAATGTCTCGTCTACTCCAAAACATTTGGGCACTTTATAAGATGACAGTTGAGAATCCATTAATTAATTTACTGTTTCATATAATTTGTAAAAATTTAAATAGTCTAATGCTTTTTAATATGAATTAGTATACAAAAAATTCTGGACAATCCGAACTATTTAATTA
>JAPMOR010028503.1:0-34931 GCA_026543865.1 Argiope aurantia
ATATTTTAATGAATTAAATTTGCAAGCGATAGTTCAATTAATCATGTTAAATAAGAAAATTAGTGTAGTGTGTTGTACCCCATCATCACAGTGACCATAGGAAAGCGAAAGGTTATAAAATTCATTATATACACATATCTAATGAGGCAATTCAAAGTACTTACCTTACAACATAATATTTTAGATAATTTAGGTCATGAGTATATTATCAATACTTACCTTCATCAACATACATCCATGCAATACAATTTTTAATTTTGAAATTTCTTAAATGCTTTATTTACAAAAGAAAATTGACTAATATTAAAATCATATCAGACAAATTCTAGGTGATCTACTGCATTTAAGTTCCCTGCAAAAATGCTATTTTATCAGAATTTGAAATTTTCTGCACAAAACTTATTGTTAAGTATTAAACAAAGCATATACAAAAATTTATATTTTTATTTTTTAAAATTAATGCCGCGGTTCGCAAAGATACTAGAGGACTAAATGCAGCAGACATGTGGGAATTGTGGAAAAATAAGACTTCCGTTATATCCATCGTATAATTTTAAAATTACTAAAACTGAATACGTCATGCTAAAAGTAAATATTAAAGCATTATGAAAAATCTTATTACAAATTTCACACATACCGGATAGTAAAAAAAAGTGTGTGCTTACACTTTACTGACTAGAAAACGGATTGCAACATTTGAGGCATAATATTCAATTCGTTTTTATATTCAAAAATATACTGATGGTTCCTAAATTAACTTATAAAAAAACTAACAAGATTTACAGTATATGATATGAATTCTTTTTTAAAACAAATCTCTCGTTTCAATTTGAAAGTGTTGTGCAAAAAAGTGTACACAGACTTCCACTGCTTTACGTCTGTGTCGCAACTCTACAATGAGCTTCGCAAATTCTATCAAAATATCATATTTCTTAAATCATGGCAAACCAAAATAATGACTTACCCCTTTTCTAAGTCACAACTGGTTTTGGCGCTCATTTAACAATTTGGCGTTAACTAGCCGTCCGGACAGCTTCGCGGCGAATAGTCCTAAATTGCTCATGGATTCAAAATTTCTAATCCGTTGCCTTTCGTTCTTTAGAGACCTGCTGAAATTTTCTCTGAAATGCGCGAATGCGTTTCCCATAAAGTTATAGATACAGTTGCTGTGTCAGCCTCATCGTCGATTTCCGATGAGATTTGGCAATTTTTTTTAATTAACGAAATGGCATTTTTTCCCTTTATAATACATATATGTAGCATATACATTGAAAATATTGTAACATATACATACAAAAATTTCGATATCGATAAATCTCCCAGAATTCGAAAAATTAATTTTTGGATTTCTCTCTCTGAACACTAACTCAATAATTCATTGAACTAGATGGTTGAAATTTAGTACGTGGTCAAACAAATTTGTAGATTTATTAAATTTTCGACGAAATATATTTAAACAAAAAGAAACAATTATAAATCATTCAGTTTTTAAAAAGTTTTATAACAGAATACAAAATTTTATATATTTTTGTCGTTATATACGATTGTCGTTTTCATTCCTGCTTGCGGACTTTGTTATGACCTTTGAAGTCCCGCTGCCGCCGCCCTCTCTAACTTTTGCCTACGTTTGGAAGATGCAGATTCTTATGGGGAAAAAAAAATACTCAATATTGTCTGTGCGAGAGAAACACTGGTTTATTTATTGCATTCCTAGTTATGATTCAAATCCAAAGGATTATCGCTTAGGGAGCACATCATTATGAAAAGTAGTCAATGGAAATGGTTATACTTCATGCTAGCATCAGTTCAAAATTGTGCATGGTGCATACGCAAGACAATTTGGCGACTTAAAAGAATTGATTAATGAGGCCAAACCCGAAAGGTGACATTTCACAACCATAACGAATTTTGGACCAAGAGCCTGCTACCCAAAATTCCATCCACCCAAAATTCCATCCAAAAATTTCATTCAGCCATTGCATTATCGCAACTTAATCAAATATTAATTACTTCTGGTTTCGCATAAAAGAACCTTCCGGAGAGAGAACCTTCTGGAAGCCAAGAGCTTAAACTTCCAATTAATAGTTTAAAACGGGATATTGAAATAATTAAAGCAATTATCTCTTTTGGTGGACCATAGCAGACAGGCCGTATTTCATTATATTATTAAATATTGCCGCATTGAAGAAAGACTGTCGAATCTCCATGGCCGAATGGTCATGGCACTGGTCTTGTGATCAAGAGACCTGGGTTCGAATCCCGCTAGAGACACGGAGATTAATGGTATATGTAAATACTTAATTCCTTGATTTTATGTTTTCCTTTATTTCATGTTCCAGAAGATACTGGACATTTCTTTAGTTTACCAGACAAGTGTTCTGGACTTTTCTTACTGTCTCCAGAAGAGTATTCTGGAACTTTCTCTGCTTATATAAAAGCAGAGGATTTGTCAGTTACTGTATTCTCAGTTCTGAGTTAAGTTAATAAATTGGTTTAGCTCTATCTCTTGTGTGTGTCATTAAGTTCTATACTAAAGTATCTACGTAGCATTCTTCGTGACAATATCAAATATATTTGAATAACTGCGTTTCGTTAAGAAAACCAAATTTATCAACTGCATTTGACCAAATCCTCCGTGAAAAATTAAAAATTTCTTTTCAATAAATAAAACTGGAATAACACTTACATTGGAGAAGAGACGAACTTGTAACTGTGCGGTGATGACCGAACGCAAAATAGGCCAGCTTGAAAAATTCCATGCCTGAAATGACGGATTATAATCAGTAAAAATGCATTTGATTTTGGATAAACATTTTTAAATGCGAACTCTTACGCTTAACTTACATGAAACAAAGACAGTGAATAAAAGTTTTTAATACAGAATAACATCAAATATGAAAAATTAAAAAGCTTGCTGTCTGTACACATTTAAATCTGTTCCAAATGAACCTCGCTGTATCCAATTTTACACTATAAATATCTTTTTCATATTAATTAGAAGCTACAGTTTCGGTTACCGTTTTCACAACAGAAAACAGGATAAAAGATTGAGAGAGACGATGACAGAAAACCTCTCGAAATGAGAGCTGCCCAACATGACTGGTATCGAAAAATTTCATATTCTTTTTCGGGTTCTTTACGTTTCACATAAAAATGATGCTTAAAACCTTCCAGGAAAAGCTCGAATTGCAAAAATTTTGATTAACATCTTATAATTATTTTTAAGCGTTTGTTAATAAAGTATAGTAATCAACAACCTTATGCCAACCAACAACCTTATAAAACCTTATTTTCAATGAATAATATTGAAGGCTCCTTTAAATGCGGGGGATTTATTCATTTCGCATATAATTCTGGACACGTTTTAAAATCGGAAGTGATCTCTCTCGGCTTGCATTGCAAATTGGCAAGGTGAAGAAAATTCTTAAGTGTTTCCACATGAAGCAATACAGATTGCAAGCCAGCCACAATCAATTTATACATATCAGTTGGATTTGAAATTTTTTCGTTTTTTGCATATTTGATAAAATGCTGTACTTTATCTTTGAAATATAATGCATTTCAATATCATCACCATATTTTGTCATTAATTCGTTATGCAAAATGTCAAAATCTTTTTCTTCTAAGTTACCGTCAAAAAAGATAGAAAATCATTTAAAATACTGTTATATATAGTGCTCCTTTGAGAAATTTCTGAAATAAGAGCAACACATATTACATTATGAACATTAATTAAGAATGATTTTCGTCAAAGCAAGCTTCTTTCTTTTCATCAAAGTGGTATTTTCGATTCCTTTTTCTACTTTCTTTATATTGCCTATTATCAGTAATCTAATTGGCTTCAGTTTCAATATCTTGGAAGTTCTTTCTAACTTCCAATATGAAATCCGATAAGGATTTAAGGAGAGATAAACACCATACATCTATCAATTCAATATTAACCCCCCCCAAGGTTTTATAAATTTTTATATCTTAGAAATTTCTTGAATGTCACTTATTTTGATATTTATTTTTAGTTTTTCCATTCATAGTCCCCCCCCCCATGTTTGGTTTACTCTTAAGCTTTTCATTTTTGTTTCTTTTTTTGTGTAGAAGGGAAAAAGCTCTAAGCAAATCTACAAAGGAAAAAAAATTGCTTCCAATTCAGCACTACAATATAAGTTTTGAGGCCCCCCTCCTCAGGTCTCAAGTCACGAGGCGACCGTCTCCAACTTCCGTGCGGAAATCCGCCACTGCATATATGCTCATACAACTTATCACCCTTTAAGATAAGAATCGCCATTTCTTTTGTATTATGAAATTATTTCTGGACCATTCGTATTTAATATCAATACTCAGTTAAAAACTCTTTTGCGGAACAATTTTTCAGAATACTTTCCTATATGATTTCATGCCTCTATAAAATTCAGATTTATTATCACATGAAAATGTTTATAATATATTCTCGGGAAAAAAATAGAAATATGTATCTAAAATAGCATGGAATATTAATATACAAGTATATTTTTATCTTTCATAGTTGTATTTGAGTATACAAATTTAGATTACTCTCTTTGAGCTTCATGAATCATTTAATGTTATGCAGAAGGCAAAAGCTAATAGTAATACTCGTGCAGAGCAATTTTCCCAGAAAAAAAAATATTTTTTGTTAATATGATCTTGAAACGATACTTAAAATATTCATGTATGTGAATTATACATGCTCATTTTACGAACTCAAAAAATCTTAATTATTTACAAAGAACTCATTTGTAAATATTTTATAATTAAATATTTGTTTTAAAGCAAATCGAAATGATTAAAAGTATAGATATTTTGAAAAGACTTACGGGTCAAAACACTACCATGCAAGCATCCTGCGTTCAAGTTGCTTATAGAGATCAGTCCACTTTTTATTCATTTAATATAATCAATGCGGATGAATCACCTGCCCGAAAAATAATTTAATAATCCTAATTTAATACGTCAGTTGATTTATTTCCTACTTTTTTTATAACCATTCACTATATAATTCTATTTTAATTTGCAACATTGTGTTATTTTAGCAAATATACCTAGCATTTATTGTGAAGCCAACCCTCAGTTGAAATTAATCGTCAGGTAATCAAATACAATGAAATTTTTTCAAAAAAAATGAAAAATAAAACCATAAATAGGGAGTACTGTCAATGGCAGATTTCTAAGTAAGCAGATGCCTAGGGCCACCCGATAGACAGGGGGCTGCAAGGGCAGTGATTAAGTCTTTCTAGTTGCCAGAGTAAAAAAAAAAAAAAAAAAAAATTATCCTAATATTTTATACTGAATGATTAACACTTTATCAAGTATAATTGTTCAGGTTCTTGTATGCAGCATAAAGTTCATTTTGTTATTAAAATATTTTTCAAAAATTTACATAGAAGCTGGGAAGTCTAGAATCATTATTAATAAATAAATGCATATTAACAAAGTTAATAAAATATTTAATTAAAATAAATAATTAACATGTTGAATTGAAATGTGAAATCAATCATTTTATTAAAAAAAAGGGACCAGATAAAGTGCACTGCAATTGGCCGCAAAATACTTAACACACCATTATATGTATAGCAAAACAATTCTATGGCGTTGAAATCGTATCCATGCAAAAGTGTCATGCGTTAAGAATTTTATTAATTAGTAAATTTTTCACGTCATAAAAAATTAAATTTGAAAAAAAATTGAGATAAATAATTCTATTTAAAAAACAAATTGAACATTTTTGCTGAACATTTATTCAAACTACCAAAGAAAATCAATTTAATGATTCCTTCAAATGGAAATTGAAGAATCGCACTGATCTTGAATACTTCCGACAGTTCCGTTTTTTACTTGCTAATTTTCATAAGTATAATTTTCATAAAGATAAATAAAGTCCAAATTTTTGAAAGGTGTCTGAAAAATTCTCCCATTCAACTTAAATGTACACAGATTAAGGACAATTATATATCATCCTACATTTGTTACCCAGTTATCATAGTACTTCTTACAAATATATCCATAAAATATTGCAAAATAGATATTTTCGAAGAATTTTAATTAAAACATTACTCAAAATTATTTAAGACATCTATTATTGACTATAAATAAGTGAAAAACTTTAAAAATCACACAAAGATTTGATTAAACAAATTAACACTATTTGTCAGACATTAAAATTTTTTAAATAAAATAATAAGCAATTGAACCTTTTTTTAAAGTAACCATCGCTCAGTTTAACATCATAATAAACTGCCGCACACATTTTGTAATGAGGAGTGCCTCCAAAAAAAAAAAATTTTTTTTTAACATTTGCTATTTTTTCACTAATCCTCCAGCATTGACGAGTGGTAGAATCCAGGTAGAGGGTACTTTTTTATAGTTTTTTCACTACATACATATCCGAAACTCGGTAGTTTTCATCTCAATTCCGCAGCAATTTCGGAAATTCCATAGTTGGAAGGTATGCAGTTGTGAAGGAATAACCAAATAGTAAAAAATAACAATATTGCTAATATATTTATTTCATCAAAAAGCGATCACTTTCATAAAAATGTTACGTAACATCTTTGTGCTAGAAGAGAGCGAAGGCCACAGGAAAAAATAGGAAAGAAATAGCAAATTATTTGTTACATTACATCTTGATTTAATAAAATTAAAAATAAAATGAAATATTTGTCGAGATTGCCTATATTTGCATATATTTCGGACAATGCCCAATAATCACATAACACAGTTCTAGAATTTTTAGAATGGAGTCAGGGAAATTTGATTATTTAATTAGCTTATTTCTGAAAATCTTTTGCATACTGCCCTTCTTATATTAATTTACTTTGACTTAATTTCATACACTTATTTTTATTCATCAGACATAGACTACATATGAATGGGAGTGTTCGCGACATGAAAGAAGTCTTTAGCAGTTGTCAAATACAAATGAATCTCTATTTTGTAGATTAACTGCGTTTCTGCCTCAAATAAAAATGAAAGACTGGAGTAATATTTCGAGAAAATGAACGGAATTTCGAGGCGCCACTTCGTTTGGATTGCATTTGCAGATAAAAACACTCAGCTAGGTTGAAACAGTCTGGGTGTTTTCCCTAAACCTTACTCGTATACTCTAATAAAAAGGGAATTAATGTTTTACACTCAACGAACTGAAACCAAAAGTTGACAAACTGCATTTGCAGTCACAAAATTACATATCAAATTTCATATATTTTAAATCATGGCGTTTCTGAGTTACCGCGTTAACATTTCTAAAAGTACAGATCAACCTATTATTGAATTAATTCAAAATTTGATAAGCGACAACACTAGATATTAAATTTGTATCTAACTTATCTATCTAGCTCTTTTTATTATGTAATTATCGTTAACTTGTATTCGAAAAGCCGGACAAGTAGATTTCCTCTGAAAAAGAATTTCCTCAAAATTTGATAAAAATGTATTTATTTAGTATAAAATTCACATATCAAATTTCATCCGTATAACTCGAATCGTTTGAGTTGTCTTTGTCATAGACAAACAGACATCCGAAACATCTCGAACCGACAACAGACATTCGAGACATATTATTAAACGTCAAGATTCGTCAAAATCTCGAGTTTGAATTTTTTGGCGATTACATCTATAACTTCGCTAACAAGGAAGTACAAACTGATAAAATAAAATCGACTCTGCGTGTTACTTGGATGCTATCGCTGACGAACGCAAAATTCTTTCTAACAAAACTGAAACGAAGAGTTTTACTTGGACAACATAATCCATACGCATTCACAAGTTGTTTAAACTCAGTTGAAAAAAAATAATTCATGCATAACTCAGCAATTTTCCAAACAGCACGACTTATTCATTTATAAAGTATCTTCTCCCTTGCTTTCTACTTATATGTTGAAAGTAGACAAAATTTTTTGCACTTCCTAATCAACAGACGTAACAAAATAATTTGTCTCGAACTGCAGGTCAAAGTTCCTGACTACATCGAATTAATTATTTTCGCAAGCGCGTGCGATGCTGTGCAGATACTCGACGATTTTTTTTTTCTCTCAGCATGAAATACAGACAAAATCAGACTTTCTGGCACGAATTGATATTTTATAAACTATAGGCTCCAGCTAACTGCTAGCTACACGAAAGTTTATTCGATATTCACAGGAAAGACTAAAAACTATTTCTAATATTTCTAAATAAATGCAAGACGACAAGGAACGGCTGAAATTACTGACATCTGCTCTGGCACATATGGATATTTCCGAATCCAAAATTTATATGCCAACTATTTCCTGTTTGGAAAAAAAAAATTAGAATGACATCTGTCTTTTGATGCAGAAATTTAAACAAGCTTAAATAACAATCAGTTATACGTATAAACAGTGACCATATTCTGTGCATAAAAAATTGGAAGTATTCTTTTGGAGATTTTACTTAAAAAGTGGAACTTTAACATTTTTTATTGTTGATCTATACGTAACAAATGCGTAAATCTAGGGCAAAGTGAAAACTGTAAACTAAGTGAAATAATAGTTAAACTCAAAAGAGCAAAAAATTAACAAATAATTTATCATGAATTAAATTCTCAACATTCTAAAATTAATCAGTGAATTCTTTTCATAAATCTTAATTGACTGGAATCAATAGTACCATTCTCCTCTCTTCTCTACTATTTGATAGAGTGCCTTTAATTATCAAAAAATGTCCATGTATTGCTCATTAAAATGAAATTATGAAGGAAGCACAATATAGGTAAAAGTGAATTTTAGTGTGCACCCAGCTGCGCCAACAATGCCAAGTCGCCAATAAAGATGGCGGACAAAATAAACAAATACTTCCGCGGAACAGTTACGGTTACTATTTCCCTCCATCTAATTAGGACTTTTTACTGATAAGTATTGTTTTTGCGGCATCTGTAGAAGGTACCGGGCAGAATTTTTTAACTTAAAAAAAAACATCCTATGGCTTCGCTAGCAGCCGGAGCGGGAACCTAGTAGCTTCGCTTGCACATTCAACATAAGGACTCTTTAAAAAAATATCCTACGGCTTCGCTAGCAGCGGAAACCTAGTAGCTTCGCTAGCATATTCAACATAAGGACTGTGTGGATAACATGAACTGTACATAATCAATTGAAAAGAAAGAATGAAGGATGTTGCACGAACGGATTTCAGAGGGAATTCTGCCCGGTGCCTTCTATTGATGCCTTCGGCATCTGTAGAAGGCACCGGGCAGAATTTTTTTAACTTAAAAAAAACATCCTATGGCTCCGCAAGTAGCGGGAGCGGGAACCTAGTAGCTTCGCTAGCACATTGAACATAAAAACTGTGTGGATAACAGAAACAGTACATAGCCAAGAGAAAAGAAATAAACAATTGGAACATTCTCCATACAAAATTTCAAACAAACATACTTTTCCCACCTTCATCAACTCGTAAAAAAATATATTCAACTCACCCTTCATCCATTCTGCCGGTTCGATATCAAACCATTGTCATTACAAAATTTCAAACAAGCATCCTTTCCTAACTTCATCAACTCGTAAAATATATATATATATATATATATATATATATATATATATATATATATATATATATATTTAACTCACCCTTCATCCATTCTACAGGTTCGAAATACTCCCGACATAACAAATTATGAAGGGAACCAAACATTATAACACCAAAAGAATTACGAGAACTGCGAAGAATTCCATTGCAGCTGTCTTTTAAAGTGAGAATGCAGACGATTTTTTTAAAGCGCATACTGACAGTTAAAAATTGCAAAAGAATAAATACTTTCTGTTCGTATTCACATTAAAAAAAAAGAAAGAAAATAACTTTTAATTATAAGCTTAACTATCTTTATTTAATAAATTTTAATTATAATAAAGAACAAAATTAATATTTAATCGATATTTTTTTAATATTTTTAATTTAACATTTTTTATAATGTCATTGTACTTTATGTACAACTCAACCATTGCAAAAAGTTGTAAACAAAACAGCAGTACGGTTGCTATAAGAGGGATCCGATGGGTTGCAATATTGGCGACAATCAGCTGTTGCACACTAATCTTCACTTAGACCCACAATATATTTAATAAATTAGTATATCCGTGTTCTTACAATTTTATCAAATTGTTTTAAGAACAATTGAGTTCTACTCGAACTTTAGAAAATAAAACTGGCAGAATTTTAGCGTTTCGAGACACCTTGGGGGGGGGGGAGGGGACTAGCTTTGCTTGAAGATAGCTAAAATAAATACTTGCTCAGATAAATTTTAAAAAAATACTTTTTTTGATTGCATTTGATGCCATCAAAAAAAGTATGCCAGCTTTTTCCTATTTTGCATCTCCGAGTGTTTATCTACTCAGGGATTTAACAGCGATTTTAAAAGATTTTAATAATGCCTAACCAAAAAAAAAAAATGCTGTCATTAAATGACAACTCCTCGCCCTCTCATAACAAAAATTGTTATGCATATATTTTTACATAAGTCATAACTTAAAAGAAATAAATATCATTTTAACGAAATATCATTTTAGGTAGTAAAAATTTACAATACTATCGAAGAAAATGAAACATTTTACGATGTTATTAAAAAGTTGGTCAAATCAAAAAAGGAAAAATTAGCGTTTGCTTTAAAATGCCATCCATTTAACATGAAGACCCTTCAACATATAATAAATACTGTAAATATATCTAAATGCATATTTTTCGCCGTTTCTGAGACATTTCAGAATAGTATATAAATAATTTTTCTATTTTTTTTTTGACTTGGTCACTTAACTATGCATCGATGATACATGATATACAACGTTTGTGCCTGACACACGCAGACAATTTGCTAACTTATCACATACAAGTTTGTCTTTTTGGAATTACAAGAAATTACAATTAATGGTAGAAGAAACTGATTTTGAAATTGAAACCAGTTTGAATACTAAATAATGATCTATAAATTTAAATTTTTAATTATAAGCAACATTTTATTTTGGAACTTTATTTCCATCCATATAAAATCGGAAATGACGCCCGTAATAATTTTATGTGCCCATATAATATCTTTCAAAGGGTACTGCTACTTTAAAGTGGGTTTAAATATCAAATATTCTGTAACTTAATCCACGAATTTGGGTTATTTCAATACAAAAGATAAGAGGTATAATTCATGACAATTTTTTTAAAATTTCTTTTCTAAGAAATAATTCTATCGCGAAAGTAATCAATTCAAATTTTCTTTTCTATCTTGTATCAAATTTATAAAGAATACAAATCTTTATACAATACTTTCAATCCAAATGATTTCAATAAGTTTCTTGACTCAAGTACAATAGAATTAAACTTCATATATACATTTTCTTACAAAGTTCAAATGTCATATTAGAATTATTAATGAAATCGATTATCTTCGTTTAGCAAAATATAATTTTTTTAAAGTGAATAAAAATTTATTCAGCTTTGGAATAAATTAATTTCATATTTCTTTTAATTATTGATTCACTTACAATTCCATCGAACTGCACACTTTTCCATTCAACAGATTTATGTATCAATATCATTAAAAATTATATAAAATCGGTTTATACTTGAATCGCAGATTAACTATATAATTTAAAATGTAAGGAATTATATTCTTATGAAGTTTGAATCAATAAATGTAATGCTAGGAAAAGAAAGGAGATCTAATTCTTTAATTTCCTGGCCCTATTTTCATCATATTTAGAAAAATAATTTTAATATTTTAAAATAAAAATGCCTTCCACGACTAAACCAGCCACTGAACGACAAAAGCATAACGAATTACGAATTTTTGAATTCAATTATTAGCAGATCGTCCAATTATTGGCAGATATTATACGCAGAAACCGTTTAAGTACTCTAAAGATAATCTCATACTGAAATATATAATATAAATTGTATAATTTAAAAAATTAAGACTACATAAATCATTCAGATTTCATCATTTTTTGAGCAGTATATTTATTGACTAACTTCATAGAATATATTTCTTTATGTTATTTAAATCATTTTTCCAATTAGAAGTGTATGCATATTATAACAGCTTAGAAATTAGGTACTGGACTTTCGCTGCGACTTTTATAGCGATTCTCGCAGATAAAACTACTGTCGGTTACTACATACCAGCGTAACTGGAATGAGACTGTAATTCATTAAAATGGAAATGAGGTCTTTGAAATGCATACTTTGAATTATACAAGTCAAATTTGAACATTGGATTTGGATATTTTATACATTAAATTCATCCAATTTCAAAACTGGATTTATTTCAAATAATTACATACAAAAAAATTTCTAAGAAAGATAACAATTATGCAACTTTCACACATTACTTATCGACTCCGAGTTCAAATATTTCCAAGTTTCATACGACTTTTAAAGAAAATCAACAAAATTAAGAATTTTCATATCGCAATGAAATATTTTTTTAAAGATTGATATCGATCAAAAATCATTAAACAAAACCTTTTAGATTTTGGTCAGGGGATCAGAATTTTCAAATAAGAGTTCCTATACAAAATATTTTTACGATACAAAAAAGATCACAACCAATTCACATACTCATCGTTCCAAACAAAATAAACATTCTTTGAGAAAGTTTACAAAAAATTCAAATTCAAAGGAGTGATGGTTGGTTTCTGTTAGTCCAGTTTCTTTAATAAGAACTAACTACAGAAACTAAAGAATACGACAAAATCGCCAAACTACACTTTTTTTAAAGTGAAAAATTGCCAAATATAGTAACTAAGATGTATTATCTTGCTGATTTATGGCGAGTTGTTATTGAAAAGTTGACTAACAAAGGGTTACAAGAAAACCACATTCCAAAATAATTAAAATATAGAGACAGTAATTTACAGATAAGAAATTGTTAATTTGCTTTATATTTAATCCGTATCATCACGCGAAAATAAAAATTTTACTGGTGCAATTGAATGATAAATAAATTATAAATTTACAAAAATTACGAACCTAATTATTTCAACCAGTTCTGAAGTTATTAAGTGCTTCTTTTTAACATGCAGAACATAAATGAGTTTCTATTAAAATTACGGTAAAGCACCATTTATACGTTTTCCATCTACATGCTGCTTCCATTTATACATTATATCATTTGTTACATTTCAAGAGTATGGCGACTGTAATATCGACATCGGAATTATTCACAATTGATGAATTAAATGGGAAATTATTTATATATAGTATTCCTACATCCAATGCTAAAGAATTTAATTTTCACTTTTCTTTAAAGTTGCATTAGACTCGAAACGCTTTGAGATTACTTTGTCAAATGAATTTGAATCGGTTGTTGCTCAATGAATTTAAATCGGTCCATGCTGTTTTTAACACTTATAGGCAATCAGCAACACAGCATATAAAGTAAAGCTATTTGCATGCATATAAAGATCACAAAACATAAAATATACAATACCAAGGATGAACTATGACGGAATATTTTCTTACTTATGTGATAAATGTTTAATTTTAAAATTTAATGATTATTTTTGATAACGCACTAACTTTAAGATTTAAAAATTATTTAAAATTGAAATTACATTATTATCATAACACACAAAAAAAATCGAAGTTTACTAAAATTTCGATTACACGTCGTTTCATTTAATAAATATTTCAGTCCCTTGAAGAAAAGGTTATAAGAATGGCGTTTTACTGTATTATTAAAAGTTATCTTTCTTTAATGCTGATTATTAAAATTATACACAAAAATTATTCTAAACAAATAACTAAAAACATTACAATAAATATCAGCTTACCGTAATATATAGAACTGGTAGATACTCCCTAGGCAGAAAACTAGCGTCAACTAATTTTCTGAAAGACTTCATTTAAACATTTTTCTGACGTTTTTAAGATGATCCAAAAATCCAAGATAAAAGCAGCGAAAGCAATCAAAATTGTACTCGTAAAACTCCTCCAATACGATTCCTTTGAATGCTAGCAATAAACATGAAAGAACTAAGATACTGGGATTTATAGCATCAATGGCTGTTATCGCCTGTTATCCTGGAAGTGGAGAGCAAATAATTTCGTCGACAAACACAAGAGCGGCATACAAAAAACGAATTGAAGTTTCAGCATGTTATCAGTTAGAGAGTAGTTTCGCTGAAGCGATCCATGTTCATGTTTCTAAAGTTCATTTGAAAAGATACAACAAAGCGGAGAGTTCACGCAATACGGAGTGATGATTGAGTAAACGGCCCATAGATAAAATTGTGCTCACAAAAATTATCCAATACGGCTCCTTCGAACGCTAGGATATTAAAATTTTAACACAAACGAGCCGAACATCTCCGCTTCAAGGACGAAATGAAACTGAGAAGTTCGGGAAGAAACGGGAATGCGCGAGCACATATGACGACAAATCACAGATTAGCATAATTTATTCGAAAAATTAGCAAATGGCTCTGGAGGAGGATGAAAACGTTGTTGTATTTTTTGATCCAATCAAACAGAATTGGTGTTTTCGAGGACTAATTTCCATTTAGGACATGGTGCGTTCATTCTTTTACCGTTTTTTTTAAGTGAATAATTACTGATTATTTACATGTTGTTAAATTTCAAATTCTTTTGTCTCTTGTACTTTATTCTAAAATGATGCAAAGCATTTTGAACCTGCTATTGTGCGTCATTTGTTTGGGTAAATCACTTCACTTGACATCAAGCATATAACTGTTTAATCAGTATTGTATCTGACACTTAGTCAACACGATAACCGTAGCTAATATGTAAATATAAGATTTTAGACATGATATAAATACGTGTCATTATGTTTTTTCTGGGCTGTTCGGGTGACAGAAGTTAAATGTCTGTTTTAGGTATTCT
Source organism: Argiope aurantia (assembly GCA_026543865.1). Taxonomy (NCBI): domain Eukaryota; kingdom Metazoa; phylum Arthropoda; class Arachnida; order Araneae; family Araneidae; genus Argiope; species Argiope aurantia. Next base: position 14,854 of record JAPMOR010028503.1, read on the forward strand.
AATGGCAGACTGTATATTAACAAGTTGCTCATCATAACTGTAAATATTTCATCGCGCGTTTCGTGTTATTCCTCTTATTAACATGTGTTTGATTTGTCAGACCCAACGTTTGAAGACTTTGTCCTCATTCCACTGAGGTTACTCTAATGTCAAACGGCTGATTCTAAATATTTTAGTATCCCGAGCCGTTATACACATACAGTGTCTCACAAAAGTGATGGGACACTTGTGCTTTACAAAAGGAAACTGTAATAAAATAAATAAATAAACATGTACAAAAAATTTTTGGGTGTGTTTCATATTTAAAGTTTGTAACAATTATTAAATAATATACATTTTGTCAAAATATTAATTTAATAAAAATACAATTGTTTAGAACGGAGCAAAAAATGGCTCACATAAGTGATAGGACACTTACTTTTCCATCAAATATTTATCCAAAAATTCTACTTTTTAAAGGGTTTTAATATTTTGTTGAATTTTCTTTTACTTTTAAAACATGATTTAATCTTCTTGGGATGGATTCGACTAATTTTTTTGTGATTTCTGGAGTGATTTTACCCCATTCTTCTTGAAGCACCGATTTTAATTGTTGTTTTAAAGAAATGGCGTGTTTGCGAATTCTTGATTCCAATTCTTGCCAAATATTCTCTATGGAATTTAAGTCTGGAGATTGTGGTGGTGTTTTCATTATTTCAGGGCAGTTATACAGCAGCCATTGTCTAACGTTCAAAGCAGTGTGCTTGGGATCATTGTCCTGGTCGAATTGAAAATCGTTATGAAGGTTCAATTTTCGTGCTGAAGATTTCAAATTTTGCTTTAAAATGTCAATATACTTGTACTGATCCATTATACTGTCAATAAAAACAAGATTTCCAATTCCAGCGGACGACATACACCCCTATACCATAACTCTTCCTGCACCATGTTTTACTGTTGGCACCAAGTTCTGTTTGCGAAATTCTTCCCTGGGTTTTCTCCATACCAAGATTCTACCGTCGGAACCAAATATATTAAATTTACTCTCATCAGCAAATATAACTTTATTCCAGTAATCAGAATTCTTATTTATGTTGGAGTTTGCGAAAGCTAGTCTGAGTTTTCTATTCTTTTCACTTACGAAGAATTTTTTCCTGGCTACTCTACCGTGATATCCAGCATATCTAATTACCCTTCTAATAGTCTCAGGATTAACAATTATTCCATATAATGCTTGTAAATCAGCAGCAACTTTAGGAACACTCTGTCTTAGATTTTTTTTTTTTTAATATTTCGAACGATAATTCGCTTAATTCCATTGGATAGCTTTGATGGTCGGCCAGGTCTTCTTTTATCCTGAATAATATGATTATTTTTATATCGTTTAATGATATTGAAAACTGTTGAATGACTCAAGTTAACTGTTTCAGCAGTTTTTCTACTAGATTTTCCACGTTCAATATGCAAATTAGTAACTAATTTTCGAATTTCATGTGAAGTTTCTTTTTGTTTAGTATTCATGGCTGCACAGAGCTAAAAAACACAAATTCCAAAACAAACTGGAGAGGAATACTGCAGACGATTTTATAAATTATTGCCAATTGCTTTTGAGTAAAAATAAAACCACCAAAAATATTTTTATTGCTTATTTCAGACGATTTTTGTTGCATATATAATGGTGTCCCATCACTTATGTGAGCTATTTTTTGCTCCGTTCTAAACAATTGTATTTTTATTAAATTAATATTTTAATATTTTGACAAAATGTATGTTATGTAATAATTGTTACCAAATTTAAGTATGAAACACACCTACAAAAAATTTGTACATGTTTTTTTAATTTATTTTATTACAGTTTCCTTTTGTAAAGCACAAGTGTCCCATCACTTTTGTGAGACACTGTATCTTTAACACATGTGAAACATATTTTAGAATAAAAACCGGATTGGTTCGGAATGAACTCGTTTTGAAAACGGAACTGTATAGGGATTTAAACAAAAATGTTTTATATTTGAAGAGAAACTTATTTTTATGTTCACGAGATTTAAAACTTATTACTGTATTTAATTAGGTACAATAATTAAAACCCCCACAACACCAACAACAACAACAAAAAATCTTAATTCTGATCATATTATATACTGGAAAAAAGAAAATCGTTACATTTACTGTTAAATAATAGAATTCGTGCTGATAATACAATGCTGAAATTTCAATATTACTTGTTAAATTATAGGAAAGGGTCATTTTTTTCGTTATTATATAATTCTTCATTGCTCAAAATTCATTGAAATTTTGAACAATTTTTTTTATATCAGAAAAAGTATGCAAGTTCGAATTATTTAGATTTCAGGGAGGTTGAAAGTAAGCTATTTTATTTATTTGAATTGCAGAAGCAGATGAATTAAGTTTCAGATATATATTAAATTTAAATTTCAAAATTTAATCCTACTTGAAGATTGAACGCATAGAAAATTTATTTCCAAGATTAATTTCGGGTTTTAAACCATGTGAGAGATTTAAAATATGGTAAATAATTTTTCTTGTACGAAATATACAAAGAGTAATCATCAAACGTTCAAACCTTCTTCAGTCTAAAAAAACACATTTTTTTTTTTTAATTAAACCTGTCTGTTTGTAAATACGAAAATTCAAAAATGATTTGAATGTGTCTGTATCAAGTTTGATATACTGTCTTTATACCATATTTGTAAATTTCTATCAAATTTTGATTGAATCCATTCCGAGAAAGATTTTTAGTTTGTCTATCGGAGTGCAAATGACAACGATGATTGCAAAACTTAAAAAGCTAGATGGATTAAATTTGGCATACACTTTTACCATATAAAGTAGTATGGTACGAAAATTTAAGCGAATGGGGTTAGAGGGTCTGATCCAAATGACCATCGTTGTCGCCTAGTCTGTGGAAAGAATAACACAAATCGCAATCAGAAGACAATTCTAAACAACAAAATTTGAGATTATACACTATCTACCAATTAGTATTTGGACACCCATGCAATTGAACTCGAATGTTCTTTTGTATCTCTCATATTTCCTGCCAGGGAACCGAGACCCTCCACTACCATGCCATTGTGGCACACAAACTATTTTATGGATGCGTGGAACCAACATATAAAAATTATTTACGAATCGCAGGTTAATAGTAGTCTCAACTTGGGAATAGTAATGTACCACTATCGCTCCATGTGGGACCTGAACTCTTATGGATAAGTGGTTATAGTGGATTAAATTATTTACGAACCATAGGTTAGTAGAATCTCAGCTTGGGAATTGGAGTGGGTCACTACCATGTCAAGTGGCACTTAAACTATTTTATGGCTTCTTGACAAATATGGTACCAATAAAAAGAAATTACTAAAGAACCATATGTTAGTGCTAAAATCTCCAATTGGGAATTGGAGTGGACTAGAAAGACCTAATTAAAACGCTGAAATAACCTTGTTTAGTGAGAAGTGACTGCGTTAAATTAAGAACACCAAGTCTATTTTTTGTGTATATTCTATAAAAGTTCGAATCCCTGCCTGAAAGCCATGTGTATATCAGAACGAATATATTTGCGCATGTCCAGTCACTCAGATAGGATTTAGACATTTGTTTCATTTATTTCTTTATATGGAGAGAATTTTTAAATAAAAGATGGAAATCATTTTAAATTCTTTAAAATTATCACAAATTGCAAAGAAATATAATAATTTTCCCTAAATGTAGAATTTTAAAGAAATTTAAATAAAATGAAAAAATAAAAGTCAACGAAAAACGAATTCGAAGAGCGGTCACCGAACTTGGGTCAACTTGTTGCAAGCTTGACACTCTGATCCTAAGGAAACATTCGAGTTGGCCAAGGGCGCTCTTTAAAGCCACATGTCCAATCTTTTGTGAATATTCTATAACAGTGCGAATCCTTGCATGAAAGCCATGTCTATATGAGACCGAATAAGTCTGCGCATGTCCAGGCCCTCCAACTGAATTTAGACTTTTGTTTCTTTTTTTGGGGGGAGTTTTATATAAAAGGGCAAAATCTTTTTAAATTCTTGAAAAAAAAATAACAAATCAATTTTTTTTTTTCTAAACGCAGAATTTGAGATTTTTTTTAATAAAATGAAAAAAATTTAAATAAAATGAAAAATAGTAAAAATAAATTCTGGGCTAAAGTTCACATCATTATCCCACTCATTGGCAGACGTTCTCCTTTTCACTAAAGAATCAAATGTTGATAACAAGTTTTAAGACCTATAATCACTTATGCTGCACAAATTTGGGGGGCCTTGCTGTTAAAACCAACCGAAACAAAATTCAAAATACTTCGTATCATTGCCAATGCTTCCTGGTTTATCCGCAATGATATTTTACATAGAAGTCTTAAAACTCCAAACCCAGATGATTTCATCCAAGAACTTTCAAGAAAATTTTTTAATCAACCCAAAACACATGAAAATCTTTGAATCAAGGAAAAAAATTTCCTTTCTCTACTACTTTCCTCCCTCTACTACTAAATGAACTTAGCCATTTAAATCTCCATAGCTTCTTCCGAAATTTGAACTGCATATAAATAACTGCTTCAAAGTTTACCTCAAGCGCTTTTAAGCAAAAATTTTTCTACTCAACTGATGTACCAATGGTATATTACTTCTGTTTTTCCTGTATTACTTACTACCTCAAACTAAGTAAAAGTGCCTAAGCACTAAGGCTCTTCATGCATCTCATTCAAGCAAATAAAGAAAAGAATAACATTCAAGTTAAAAGGCTCTTTGCTTTAAAAATGTGTAAATTTAATTATAATAAGGGCCATCTACATATTTACATTTGATAACCATCACATATTCTCATATTTTACTTAAGAAGAAATCTGCTAATATAAAGTTCTTCGAAATCAGTTCTAAATAATTACAAATATACAAGAAAAACATTTTAGGCGGCCATTTCATAATCTTTGGAATTGTAATATATTAATTTCTAAATTTTTTGATAAAACTGGTAAATACGGTAAACTGATTTTTAAAAAATTCAAACGGCTTTTTTATTTGCCGTAAGGAGCGATAAAACAAGGCAAATGATAATAATAAATTAATAAATAAATAAAAAGAAAAGAAACATTTGCTTTTATTTACACGTAAATAATAGTAATTATGTTGAAGCTGTATATTCCAGATGTCAAGGAAATTATGCAATTGGGAACTTGCATTTTTATTGTTTATAACTTATCAACCATTTAGTAAAAATTATAAAAATGATATGCATAGTCGAATTATTTAATATGTAAAATTTGGATTTGGATTTGAAATTAGCTGTTGCTAATAAAAATAATGGCATGTTTATAAATCTAAAAAGAAGACAGGCCCTCTCCATCGAATAGAAAAATATTTCATATACTTCTATAGGAGATATTAGGTTTGTTCGGATTTCTTCCTAACATATTTTCATTATTCTTCAATTTAAAAAAAAGGAAAAAAAAATTTAAACAATGAAATAAAATGAATTTAAAAGGCAGAAAAGGGGAAAAGGCTTTATATCGAATGAAGAAATTCGGAATGTACAATAATATAGCTATAAAAATTAAGGCAAGCATATCCAATTAGCTAGTACTAATTTGAAAAATAGAGAACGCTGCGATCAGTTATAAAACATTATTTTTTATGGATAACTGAATTGGAATTTCAGTCTAAGGACTTCCAGCTATTTTAATTTATTCATAATAAAGGTAAATTTTCTGCGCCTGTCATATTTAATCTGTAAAATTTTATATACTTTTGTAAAATTGTTTCACTTAACTGAAATGGAAAATTATGTCGTCATTCTTATTTCCTACCAATTTTTATTTCTCAAAAAAATTTCTCACAAATTTCTGATGAAAGTGAAAAATATCTGTAAAAGATATTTCGTGTTCGTGCAGACAAATATCATATACACACTACTCATTTTTTTCATCCAGTTATCTATCTCTATACATTTTCACAAGTTTATGTTGCTGAGACAAGTTTATGTTGCTGTTTTGTCAGATCAGAAAAAGGAAAAATGTGTTTAGGAGAAAAATGCTCATAAATAAATACTATGGACAAAAGAAAGAATTATGCAATAAATTAATATGTGAGCTGCTACAAAAGCGTGAAAGATTTTGTTTTCAATTTCAATTAGTATACCACTAGATAAGAATACAGTTTTTCTAGAGTTTTATAAATTTTGTCTAGATTTCAAATCATAGCGTGAAGGTTGAAGAGCTTGTAGAACTGAGTGTTGACCGTCAATTCGGCAATCCTACGTGACCGATTTCTTTCCCGAAACCGGCAATCTTACAACAAATGGCAAAGACCTGTTTATTTACCTTTTCTTAAGGATACAACTAATAACAACAGAAAATGACCAAAAAAAAATAATAGAATAGTTATCAGTCAGCAAGTCTTCAGCCTTTCGCTTTTAGTCCCCGAATATATTGATGCGGACTGTTTCTACATATCTCTAGGTTCCGTAATCAGTATTCTTTTATTACAAACAGATTCAACTGACTGACAGTTCATGACTCTGAAATTACAAAGGAACTACCAGAACCATTATGACTACATAATATCAATGAATGATCTCTAGTAGCCGGAAAAGTAATTCCATCATGTTTCATCGCCTGCTCTTATGTTCGGAAGGATTTGGCAAGAAATACAATAATAAATAACACAGCTCCTCTAGTTAGATATAAATTGCCTTGACCAAAGGAAGTTCATTGACTTTGAATGATTTTTTTATGATTTTTGAGACTTCGATTTTGTAGACATTCCATTTTTCGATTTTATTACAGATTTATACAAATATTTTAATTCTATGAACGTGGCGCAGCTTAGCCCAAGATGCTTGTTGTGCCATTAAACACAAACAAGCTAAAACTTATTATCCTTGGCGAGTTTAATGCCCAATTTTACTGAAAAATTTCAGTTATAATTTGTACTTAATTGTAAAAACTGAACATGAATTTAAATATGCTCTTCTTTTCTCGTTAACTTTTCTATTCAGCAGGGCGCCATTCCCGGTCATCCATGTCCCTGCTGAATCCATGCACACCGGAATCAGAAGCATATCTCCTGACTTCTTGAAGGGCCAGGGGTCATTTATTTGAAAACTGCGGTATAGAATGTCGGGATTGCTCTGAATCCAAGGTTTTGTAAAAGTTATAGAGGAACTAATATACTATTATGAAGCATAGCAAATGATTTATTAAAGTAAATTATTTTTGTATTAATTATTGCTTTAATAAAATTTTAATTATTTACATTCTTTATTAAAGTTTTTTAATGCAGAAACCCTACTCAAGATGAAGAAGACTGAATCTTAATTTTTTTTCATCATTAAGAATTTCAAAATTCAAGGATAGAATATTAAGAGCAAGAGAATTTTATATTTTTTGTAAAATATATTTAAAATATTTTTCAAAAAGGAGTTAAAAAGTGAAAAATTACAAATCATTGGTTACGAGTTTAAATAAATTAATTGATTGCAAGTTTAAATAAATTAATTGATTATGAGCTTAAACGTTGATTACGATTTGAAATACGTTGCTCTTTTGTAGATCACATTTCCTTTGAACGGTGACCATTCCCGGTCATCCATGCCCATGCTGTATCCATAAACACCGGAATCGGCAGAATGGCTCCTGACCTTTGAAAGGATTAAGACCCGTTAGCTTGGTGGATGCTAGATGGAATTTCAGAGCAATTATTAAATCTGGATTACAATTCTTCGCAAAATCACAGAAAGAGCTTATTTGTTATTATGAGGCATTTTATGAGCTTTGAATACACTGCGAGGGTAAATATATTTTCGAATGTAAATGTGAGCATTCTTTTCAGTGTAAAAAATTCTTTGTGTCTAAATTAAATGTTAACTTTAGTATTTTGCATGTAAATAAAATGGATGAAATGGAGCAGTGAATGCGGCATTGCGCTTGGAATCACTCTATCCTAAAAATGATCATTGATTATAACAATTTTCATTTGACGTTTCATATCTGATTAATTGCTACATTTTTTGACTGTGGGTATAAAATTTACTTCTTTATTTTGCGAATTTACAATTATTCATTTATGAGATTGCTCCGTAGTAACTCCGAGTGTAGCGCCCTCTACGATTGATTTTCAAGGGAATGAACAAGCGTAGGGAACGAATATCAGAGACGAGACAAGGTGTTCTTCGAAGAAACGGTTGGAAAGAATAAAATATTTGTAAATAATTCAATATAAATATTGCATTTGTTTAATCATATTAAATATAATTAGAACGAATCTTGTGATTCATTTATTTCTTTTAAGTTTTGTAAAGAAGCAAATAAACGAAACCAATTTTAGAGTTTATCAAATAAGATTCTGAATAAGGAAATTATCGAAATTTTATTCTAAAAATAAGTTAGAAGAAATGACAATAATTATTCTAAGAAAGTTGGTAACGTAAACGAAGCATTTTAATAAAATATAAATTATCACCAAAAATCGAAATTTCAAAATATAGTGCAATTTTTGCAGCTCAATTTATAGCTGATCTTTTTAAAATTCAGTTTTAACAAATTATTTTACAATTTTAATTATTTACATTCTTGTTTTTATTTTATAAAGAATTTTGAAAGTAGTGAGCACCCAAGACAATTATTGTTCAGAAACGAGGTCAATATTTTGTTTTTCATTTATTCAAATTTAAAATTATTTTAACGAAATATCTCCCTACATCGGTGATAAGAGGTTTTTCTTAAATCCATATCAATATTTAACAGTTGGACCTTGGAAAGGAGATTATTTCAAATAAAAAATGTATGAAGTGAAGAATATTTTCTGAAATTTGTATTGGTTTATGAAATATTAAAAAAATTTCGAAAAAGTATTAAGAAAGCCTCTTTTTAAATATCAAAGTAATCTATGAAAAAGACGAATTGACAAAATTAACTTTTAAATTGTTTACCTTTTATTTAATATTTCGTTTGCATAAGTAGATGAGGTGAACTTTATATTTTACAAATGAACTTTCATTAGTTGATTTATAATAATACCATTGAAATAGAGTCGATGATTTTAACCATTGCTGTTCGGTAAATATCATAATCTAAACTGTTAATTGACGTTTAGCAGACGATTCCTTTTCAGGCATTTTATAACTGCTACTATTTTTATTTTGTTAAAATATTATTAAAAAGTAAATGCAAACGATTTTTTCTTTGATAAAAATATTTTGTTAATATTATTTCGTTTATTTTTTGTATAATAGCTGATGATCAATTGTAAACCTTCTGGAATCGGGCAAAGTTTTTAATCTACGCGGTTATGTTGAAAGAATAAACAAGTCGATGGAATTCTAAATTGCTTGGAGTAAGTATTATTTTAGTTTTAAGAATTTAAGATGCACTGCAAGCTATAGTTTGACTGACTGACTGACATTAGATGCTTTATTGAGTGCCAGTGAAAATACTTCTACTCAGTATGATTGTGACTATGGAGAAAACGGGTCGTTTTCTAGAAAGCATTCAAAAATTGACATAACCTTCAAACGTCGTCTTATCGATAAATCGCAATGCTTCTCCAGGCTTATTGTAAAGGTTAGGTTTAAAAGATATAGATTTCATTTATTGTCTCTGCTATTCGTAATACAATAAATGAATATGGATAAACTTTGCAACTTATTTTAATTATCATTTATTGGTAAAGAATGATTTGCGGAATTAAAAAGGTGTATCTAAAATTAGAACTTTACAGATGCTTTGGGTATTTAAACATGTTGATATGTTTCCACATTTTCGTGAGGAAAATTATACTTTACTCTTACCAGACAACACTTGGAAATCGTAGTTACGGCAGAAAACCTTTTCATACCTAAGATTATCAAAAGCATTGCAACCCTATTTTGATTTAAACTCGAGACAAAGTATTTTAACAATAATATATTTGCCCCATTTTTTTTAAATATATGGAATAACCGACTGACTTCGTATCCGACAAATTGCCGATCTTTAGATGGCACTTTTATTAATTTTCTTTGTGCATCTCATCAATTAGTAACTTTTCCTTATATGAGAAATAAGGAAATTATTTCTCATAAACGTGTATATATAGCGACATGAGAGAGAGAGAGAGACGGGGAAGACAAAGAGGGAGAGTGGTCTTTCAGAAATTTCGCATTTTGTTATTAAGATGTTATTCTCTTTTCTCCACATCAAATAGTGAACCTCAGTTTTAACCCGTGAACGGCAAACGAGCTCCGCCATTTATTTTCAGTGTCGTAATACGGTTGTTGTATGCTTTAGTAGAGGAAATAGGCTCTTGTGCATCATTCTCTTACCAATGGTATTCCTTCTCTTTCATAGAATGAGACATTGGCATAACTGTCGCTGATACATCACGCGTTGTCAGCAAGTTACAGCTGCGAGAAATGTTCATCTAGAGTAAATGAAAATAGTTTCGATGATATCATATACTTATGTATAACCCAAGCAATTATTATATTAATTACCTATTATAACATGTTGAAATTGTCTTTTATCTTATTAGGAAGATTTAAAAGCGGATACTAAATCTGTTTATAATGATTAGAATTCAGTTGAAATTTCAAAGAGAGGGATTACAAGCCAGTATAATTTATTTATAATAAAAGTGAATTATCTGCACATGTGATATTTGATCACAAAATTTAGAACAGTACGCTCAAAAAGTGATAAAAGGGATCTATCTACGGATGTAATTATTATGAAGTAAAGTTTCGCAGATTTTTTTTAAATGTTTTATCTTGCTTATTTCTTTTCAATATTTTTGTATATTAGTTCTGATAAAAGCTGGAATAAGGCTAAAAGTGTCATACAAGCTCAGATATATCAAATTTTTCAGAAGTTCCATTTATTTTTCTCTGAAGCTCTTCACTGTTTATATCAAGTGCTTTTATTACCTCAAGAAAATGTCTTTTGACAATGAAGATGTAATGTCATTTATTAAAAGAAATGTTAACAAACAAATGAAGAATTATGCAAGAAATAAACATTTAAGCAAGAAACGTGTTTAAAAAATTGCATGAATATTCGCTTAATTAACCATTAAAAATTGGTAAGATGTTCCTTCGAATAAAAGATTACCTCCGAAATGTCTAATTTTACGTAGAGTTTGTAGAACTGAGTGTAGACATTTTATAATGGCGATTTTCCTGGACCGGTATCATATTCGTCGCCGGCAAAATTATATTGCAACACCTGATTGCTATTTAGTTAAATAAGACACCCACAAAAAAACTAAAGAAAAAAAAATATCAGCAAACAAGTCTCCATCCTTTCGCTTATAGTGTTTGTATTAAGATGTTTTGATGATAATACCTTAAATTTATTGATACCTGTAATACCTGTTTTCTAAATATAACTCTAATCCCAAAAGTAAAAGATCACGTCATATTCTTCTTTAGTGTTAATTTCTCTTAGACTTATTGTGTGCCCACCACGAGAACACTTTCAGATAAATGCCTATGTTTACGGCGGTCTCTAAAGAATCAGGTTACTGTAGGAAAAGTTCATTTCGCATAGGTCAAAATTCATTCAAATCCTGTGAACTGTTCTGTATTCAGGTCCGAACTTATTGCAATCTATATGGGACTTTAATATGTTGACACGTCCTCTGAAATTGTCTTCGGGGACATTTGGATTTTCACGGACAGTCGTGCCTCTATGCAGCACCTTTCTCATTGGACGAAAGTGGGGAACAAGAGTAGCATGAATATCTTAGACCTTATTGCCAGGCTCTCCGTTGAACACTCTATACACTTTCAGTGGGTCCCCTCGCATGTTGGTTTAAATGGTAATGAGATAGCGGATAACTTAGCTAAGACTGCCTGAGCTGACATATTTCATGGTGATGCAACACTAACTTATTCTGAAATCTCCTCTATCAAAACGATGGAGTCGAGTGCACTTTGGAGAGTCCCACCTGCTCACCCTTGATGCCACCGTCTAAATATCTCTAGAAAACAGCAAACGGCTCTCTCTCGTTTTTTGAGTGCACACACCAAATCCCTCTCCTTCCAACACATGCGGAGGATCTTTGCTGAATGTCCTTGGTGCAAAGGCAGATCAAACCTCCCCAGTCATATTCTTAAATGTTCAAATTTTACAATTTTTGAGATTTTAAGGGATCCGCTATTGTTTTTGGACGTTTTAGAGATCTTTGGTTTTATGGAGGTGGTATAGCGCAACTATACCACCTGGAATCAGAAACAACAGAAATTCATTCAAGTTTCTTACATTAGCACGTTTGGCACCAAATTTGGCGATATTCGGTATTATTACATTTTACATTTGAAAACAAATTAAAAAATAACTTACTAAGCTGAAAATCATTTGAATACTTTGAATTTTGAAAATATCTGATATTCCTGTCATATGCATACAAAGAAAAATGCTAATCAAGTAGAAAAACGGAATAACTATTTCTATGTCTAACGAGTGCACAAGGAAAAAAAAAAAAGAAATCTAAAGTAGAATCATGCATGACAAAAAAATGAATCGTCTTCATTTCATTTGTTTTATATATATGGAAGTACCTTATATCAAATTTTATTGAGCAAACGCGAGGTAATCTGCTTAATTTAACATAAAAACTATAGTATAATTAATCGTAATTATTTCATAATTTTTGTAAAAGGTTGTTTATGTTCTAATATAAAGTGAATTGTTCATTGTTAAAGATGCTTGAAACGAAAATCAAATGAATTTAAATGGCGAAATACCGACTGAAGAATTATCATCAATTAATAGTTTTGGAACATACAATATGCCTCAATAAAAATTAATGTACATCTGGCCTAGTGTTTAGTTAATAACTTTCAATGTTGATAGCGTTGCGATCGCTTATGAAATGTTTTTTTAATGGAATAATAAATTGGAATTTGAGTGAAGGATGCGGGCATTTTAATTTATTCATAATGAAGTTAATTTCTGCACCTGTTATATTTAATGATTAAAATCTTATTTTCTTTTCGTAAAATTATTTTACTTATCGCAAATAACAAATTATTTTATCATACTTATTTCTTACCATTTTTTTATTCTTTTAAATATTTCTTACAATTTTCTGATGGATGAGTCAAACATTTTGTAAAAATTATTTTGTGTTCGTGCAGATAAGTGTTGCTTACATGTTACTCAATTTTTTTTCTATGCAATTATCTATCAATAGCTTTTTATTATTTATCTTGCTGCGCTTTTGTCAGATTAAAAAAAATTTTGACAAAGGAAATGAGTCCTGGAGAAAAATGTCTCATAAACGACTGCTATGAATAAAAGGAAGAATTATGCAAGAAATGAATATATTAGACGCTACAAAAGCATGAAAAATTTTATTATCCAATTTCGATTAATGTACCACTAGTAAAGATAAATTTGTTATTAGCAGTTTATAACTTTAGTGATCTGATTGCTGTTTAGCGTAAGGTTTGAAGTACTTTGTAGAACTGAGTATTGACCGTTTTGTCGGCAATTTTCTTGACCGGTTTCAAACCCGAAACTGGCAATCGTGCACAAAGTGAGTAAAGCTCTGTCAATTAACCTATTCTAAGAGGGGTATGTACATAACAACAGAAAATGACAAAAAAAAAAAAAAAAAAGTACGATACTAAATTTAATCAGTCTGCAAGTCTTCAACCTTTCGCTTTTAGTTACTGAATTTATTGGATTCGGATATTTCTTGTACATTTCGAGGAGAAATAAACAGTATTCTTTTATTAGAAATAAATTTAACTGACTAGCGGTTTCTGATTCTGAAATTACAAACGAATCCCCAGCACCATTATGTTGTTATGTATATTATCATGTTGGCACAATATGTATTTATAATTGTCTCTCATAAACTGAAATGTAATTTCATAATGATTAATATTTATTTTCCTCGGTCAGGTTTAAATAAAAGTGAATGATTTTAAATACATATTTTAAATATCTTTCAATGCTTCTTGTTTATTTGCACTTTAATTACTTTCTAAGCTATGATCGTTAGTGCTGCAACAAGAAATCTGACGCGCAATACAATTTTCCAATTTATGGTCCTTAACCTTATTTGTAATAAAAAGGAATGTTTGTGTGTGAGTGTGAGTACGTGTTAGCGTTCTAAAAATACGACCGATAGATCTAGGGTTATAGAACTCTTCACATAAATAGTTTGAAGGATGGGAATGTGCGCCTCGGGGCATTTTTTCCCCAATTAATAAAGTTGAATGTTTATGAATAAGCGTTTGTGCTGGCTCTTTACAAACCACGCGATTTCACTTAGAGCTACCAAAATTGACGCTTACTTGCTTTGAAGGCTAGAAATATGCAATTCCGTCTCGTTTCTCAGCACCTTTTTAGAAATTTTAATTAAAAAGAGTGAGAAATTTTGCCATTTTTTTTCCTTGATAATGTTCGAAAATATGACACGAAAATAATTTTTATATCACTTAAAAATTCAAAAGATTGTCTTTTCAATGTATTGCATCATTTAGTTAGGATTAGAAAAAATAACTTTAAATTTCGAATCATTTCAGTATACATAATTATAATAAAATGTAGTTATATAGTATAGTTTTATTATATACAGTCAGCTGAAATTTATTACAGTGCTCTTTTTTCTTTCCTTGGTTCTGAACACTGCTGTTCGACGAAAAGTTATTGCAAAAGAGTAAAGCTTAATAAGACTTGGAACGAACACACTTATACTGTTGCCGCTAAAATCTCCAAAAAAAAGAGTGCACTTCTCTTGACGTCAAATTTACAAAACAAGAGTAACATCAAATATCATATATTTTACTGACGTCTGATAAATGTAATGCCTTCAACGAAATGAAGGATTATTAATAAATATGTCACTACAAAAACATGCGGGAAAAAAAAGAAGTTTAGAAGTTCCTACCACTAATTTAGACAAAGTCATTTCTGTATGATATATAATGCTTATACTATCGATAGAATTTAGCGTGAGGTTCGAAGTGCTTATCGAGCTGAGTGTAGACCGTTTAATACGGCAATGGATATTTGACCGGTTACTGTTTGTAACTGGCAATGGTGGTTGGATACAAAAATTTGCTTAACGTTAGTGGCGCACGTACGTTGCATTATGAAAACAATAAAAAAAACCTTAAAAAAAAAAGATATATCAGTTCACAAGGCCTCAACCTTACGCTTTTGATGAAGCTTCTTTTAAGATGGCGCTGTGATCAATTTGTAACATCCATTAACTCTCCTGATTTTAAAACTTTTCTATTTTCTACAATTTAAAAATTTTGTCAAACGTGTAACAGCCAGAGAACGCTACTAACGATACACAGATAAAAATGACCCGTTTCTTTAAAAAGATATACCTTTTTTTTAGTATAAATATTCTAACAAAATAATGAAGGGAATAATACATTGCTCCATAGATGACAGTTATCTGTTACTGCTTTATAGGAGTAATTTGTAAAAATTTAAAAAGCGAAGAATATTTTAAAAAAAAAAAAGGAAATAGAAATCTAAAACTTAGAGTCAATTTAAATAAAAAAAGAGGAAAGAAACTATTTTCCTGAATTCCTCCGTCTGTAGCGCCATCTGTTAGCATCATCTTGCAATCGGGAAGGATGATTAAACATTTTTTTCTTTCGTTTTCAATAAATTTTAAGATGCAAGATCTTCATATCATTTCTGGAACTTTCAATTATAATTGCTCATGTGACAAAGAGTATGGAAAAAAAATTTGCCTAGGAAGTTAAGCCTAAATAATTTTTTTCAATATATTTATTCCTCACATTTTATCCAAAATTATTTTAAATGTTGTTTGTTGCCTTTCAACACAAAAATTTGGGCAAAGCAGATGCATGTTCATTAATTTCAATTTCAATTTATGTGTTTTATTGATAACTAGCCGCCTTTGGCGACCTGCCGGTTTCACCAATCTTAATGCATGTTAAAATTTTAATAATTAAATATTTTATGGAACTCCCATTTTAATTGCTTCTTCATTAAAATATTTTAAAACTTTAAATTTCACATTCTCGCATCCATGTCTCTATTGGCAAATATTTAATAAAAACTTGGCAAATAGCAATAGCTAATAAATTTTAGAAATATTATTGAGTTCTGTTTTTAGATATGCGATTAATAAACTGCTATGCACATTTTGATTCTAGGATCTTTTTTATACAAAAACGTGTAATAGAATGGGATTTTTTGATTCGAAGAATAAAGAAATTGAAATTTTTTTCAGTGAAGATGAAAAGAGAGATATTAAGCAAAAGAAGTTAATCCAGAAGACAATTCCTTCTCATCATCTCTTACAAATTCAATCTATATGGGCACGTACTGTATATGTTTTTTATAGAAATACTGCTAATACATAAGTAATGTGTCTGTTCACTTGAAAGAATTAAAACCGAACTAAAAAAAAAAGGAGTTTGTATAATAAATTCTGCATTTTAATGCTCAAAAATTTATCGTATCTATATGGCAAATAAGCTAAAAATTTTTCAATTTTATAAGACAGAGAGAGACATTTCTTCTTGTATGGTAACCCTATGAACACTAATACAATATCAGCTTCCTGGTGTATGGGTAGCGCGTATTCCCCGTGATCTAGGCGACCGTCGTTCGAGTCATGGTTCGGGCATGGTTGTTCGTCTCTTGTGTTTTTTTCTGTAAGGTGTGTGAAAGAACCCCCCACTCCATGTAAAAAGGGGTTTTGCAAACGAATGTTGTGATACATGAGTAACTAAGACGTACTCTTGATCCTAGATGGCGCTATTGAAAACATTTGACGCTAAAAACGCGGCTTAAAATTGCGGACTTTGTCAGTGGGCTTATGAGGTGACAAGTGCCATAAGAAGTAACAACTTTTGTACAGTAAAGTAACCGATCGTTTAATTATACCGGAAACCAGAAAAATAGTCATTATTTGGAAATTTATGTTCTTTAAAACTATTTAAATTAGATTCTCCTAAGGAGCTATCTAAATATTTTCGTTTGAATAAGCGTCTAATTTTCTCTTTGAAACTCTCAGTTAAATGTTTTATTTCATAATAAAATATTCCTTGATATAAAAACCTAAGGAAATCTATTAACAACAATAGGAAATATGCAAGTAAAAATATTTGGGGTCAGTTTCAATTTTTACAAGCTCATCGAAAGTTTTCCTATTTAACAGTTACCTTTATTCAAATTTCCATTTCATTAAATAATAATCTTTCTCTAAGAAATATTAATGTTTTTTTAAAAGATAATTGTCTAAATGACGAAACACTGCAAAATAATAATTCAAAATATATCTTTTTTATTTGCCAGATAATTAGCAAATAATAAAATTGCACTCCCGAGAAAATGCTGTTTTATTGGCTTTTTAAAATAATCAAAAAATCTAAAATTTGGTAAGCTGATGTTTCAATTATTTGTAACTCACTGACCCTTTTATTTAAAATTTCAAAAATGTTATAAGTTTTATTTATTTAAAAATGGAAAATTTGGTTGTGCATTCGCAATTCTGTACTTCTATTCGAAAACTTTGAGTTTATCTTAATCTAACCATAAAAGTGATGATCCCAAATGTTAGAAAGAAATCGTATTGTGGGATTATTAATTTTTGAATCAAAAGAACGTACCGATGCATTTTTAATTGATTTTTCAAATATACTTGCTTTAGTTTTATAAGAAACCAGATGTTTCATGAAAATTGAAATGGTTTTATAACTAATGTGAACATAGAATTAGCTGCTGTCCGATAAAATCTTACGATAAGTTTAAAGTAAATATTTTTGAATTGAATTCTTTAAGTTAAAATTAGACACAAAAAAAAAAGAAAAGGAAGGAAGAAGTACGAAAAATAGTATTAAGAATTAATATTGTAGGCTGTGTTTCTGCACATCGAACTAGTCAACTCAGCATCGGACATTCTCTCTATTATTTTCGTTGTCTACCTGAATTTTTCAGAATTGGCCCCGTGAAAAGAAAGTATTGCATTTATGCCAGATATGTCATTTAGGTCGGTCTAATGAAAATCTTATAAACAATAATATTAGAGTTAAAAGTCCATAAATCTAAGTTTTAAAAAATCGGCCTTTCTTCAGCATTATTTTCATGTTTGGCTTTATTCTGCCGTTTTGATTTTTGCCAATGAGCTTCAGTGAGAACATAAAATATATTTCAATCGGCCCTCTTAACACGTTAACTACCAATCATGCGATTTCTCGCCAGACGAATTTCCAATTTTCAGCTTACCAATGAATATGGCAAAGCATTCATCATAGAAGATGGTGCCAGTTCTGTAAGTTATATACACTATAATTTGATTTGAAATGCGGAATAATAGCGACTCGAATAAAATGGGAATTTAAATAAACTGGTGTAAATAACTCCTAAGAAAACTATTAAAATATTGAAAGTAAAAATAATGCAAGTACATAGATTTCACTAAAAATGAGGCAAAAGAAATCGTTATTTCAGTCGGCAAAACATGCGAATCTGCTTATTTGTATAAGCTTTATGAAGAGAAATATAAAAGAAATCCTCAAACGCTTTCGGGTTAAGCATAATAAAATCAATTTCTTCGAAATTTTTTTAAATAGGTAATAAATTATATGTTTCCTTTTTAATAAGACCTTTCCCCAAACAATGCCTTATTTATAACGTATTGTTGCTAAAGCTGCCGTTTCCATTTTTCTTTTTTCACGAATTTGCTTTTTCAAAAGTTCGAAATAATTTTTGTCTCTTGAATCGCATGAAAACAGGGACATACAGAAAACAAGAGCTCTACAAAATTAAAATGCGCCTTGAATTATATAATATATTTAATAATATAAAGAACTGATAATGAAAAATCTCCGATGACCATTCGAAACCTTCAGTTTTCAGATCTTTCTACAAGTGTCTTGAACCTTTTCTCAAACGCAATTCTGTAGTTCATAATTTGGATGAGTCCATGATTTCAAAGTTCGTTTGCACTCTTAGAATCATTTTCAACGAAATAGGGAAGACTATTAATGTTTTCCTCGGATGTATCTGTTCAGAGACCTGAGGCAATTAAAAGTCAGTTGTGATGGGCTCGATATTTATTGAACGTCAGATCGGAAAAGGGAAATTGAAAATTTTAATTAATTTTCAGTTTAGAAGAACTTTTGGATCAATAGATATAGTGACGACAAATCGATGAGTATATAACTTCCTACTTCAGTATGTTTAAGAAAATTAGTGCAATTTGGTTTTTTATTGCAAAATAATGTAATTACGTTAAATCTCGATTTGATACAAGATGACGAAAAGGAGTTGCAAAAATTGGCCAAAATAAAATTCTTCGCTACCTGTCTCTTCATATCTCGCCATTTCATTGCAAGACACTGCCAAACTGCTTGGAGTGCCGAACAGTTCATTTGAACCCTCATTTTTGCCAGATGCCGGATAGAATTCACTTTGTTGAATAGCTTTCTTTCTGCTCATGTCGGTTTTGCAGATCACTGCTCAATACACTTGGTGATTAAAAAATTTTATTCTTATATCAACCATGGGGGAAAGTTGTCCTCTCTTATTTTAAGTTGATTCAGACATCTGACAAATGCACAACATTTAAAAAATAATTATTAAACCACCATTCCCTTCTTCAGTTTATTAATTTCTTGCATTCATTTGCAATTTTGTCTTAAATGGAATATCGTAATTTTTTTCTAGTCGCAGCTGGGAAGTGTATGCGGAGGTTTTCAGCGGCGACTGAAAGATTTCAACTACCCTCCGAGATTTTGAGGGCAGCATTTAGAAGCAGGAAGCTTTTTGAATTTTTAAGAAAAACAATGTACTTAACACCTGTACATTCGACTTCCTGCATTAAAAAGGTATGTGCCCGACGTTATTTTTACAAATATAAATTAAAATAATGAAATCGCAGCATTCACACCTCGATCCTTTTGTTTACTTCCTCAAAAGATTATTTTCACTTAAATCGATGTATAAAAATTCCCTCAATACGACCATTCACAATGTTTCCGAGTAAAAATATTTCTCATTATAAGAGTAGTATATTAAGCATACTGTATCAAAGGGTAATCATTATAGTTGAAAAATGTTTTTAAAAACAAGTTAAACATCAAATTAAGATAAA
>JAPMOR010028510.1:0-15532 GCA_026543865.1 Argiope aurantia
TACAGCGATGCTTCCGATATTGACATCCCTTATACAAAATTGATGCCTTTCCTTTTAAAGATTCGAAAACTTCAATGCTTTTATTCGTATTTAAAATCAGATCCAAATAACGGAGAGAGAAAAAATCAAACACATAGAGCATCTAATCTAAAATAAACTTTCAAAAATGTTCCTAGTATTCTTAGAGAGAACTAATCAGTTTTACCTTGAGAAAAAAAAAGTGAATATTTCAATGAAAAGGACTCTAAATCATCAATCCTTCTCTTATCTATACGAGAAATGAGCATTATTTATAACCCCTCGAGATGCACGCCAAGTTTTTTTGCCAAAGGTAATTAAATCCCAGTAAACATACAATGCAAGCGCGAAAATAACTTTTTAATAAGCTAGCGTAATGCCACTGAGCGCAAGTTCCATAACCTCGATGATTTACGAAAAGTGGGAAAATTGAACACCTGTTTTTAATGTTCGGGGCAGAGCAAAAACATACCAAACTGGTTTACGAATGTTCTGCTAATTTTTCTACAGAAAATTGTGTTCAACTTTTTTCCTGACAGTGGCCGTTTTAAGAACATTCTGAAGCTAGTCTGATGGCGCATGATGGGTTGTATGCTTTTCGTTAAAATCATAAACACGATAACTCAAAAAGCCTATCGTTTCTTTATGACTGTAAGAGTTTGTGTTGGAATTTGCCATGTTGAAGTACTTTCACAGCAGGTGTTTGAGGATCGGACAGTTTCGCCTGTGTATCCTGGCAGTTTTTATAAGAAATTTGTGTTTACAATTTTTTCTTATGTGGAAAGAAAGTATTGTAATCTCAAAAGATTCGAATTTGAACTTTAGATTTCCGAAAAAGAAATTTTGTGGAATTATATCTCTGTATGAACATGATAACTCAAAAACCATGTGAGTTAGACAAATGAAATTTGGTGCATGACCTTTGCATTATATTTGGAGATTTCTATCAAATTTTGAACCAAATCCATTTACAGACTATTTGCGTTCATTTTGGGGTACAATTTAAAGCAAAAATTACAAAGTGTAAAGAGCCAGATAAAAAATTTCGGCACGGAAATTTAACATCTAAAATAAAGATAGGTATCCAACTTGTATCCTGACCGTGGCAGTTTTAGGAACATTCTGTAGCTAGACTGATGGCGCTTGATGGGCTTGATAGTTGAATAATAATTTTGCTACTAAAGAATCGTTCTGTGTAGAAATTCGATGAAATTTCAACAAGGATTCTACACTTGTAAGTTAAGATCATAAACACGACAGCTAAAGAAGCCTATCGTTTCTTTATGACTATAAGAGTTTGAGTCGGAATTTGCCATGTTAAAGTACTTTCACAGTAGGTGTTTGAGGTACGGACAGTTTCGCCTGTGTATCCTGGCAGTTTTTATGTGAAATTTGTATTTCAATTTTTTCTTATGTGGAAAGAAAGTATTATAATCTCAAAAGATTCTAACGAGGTTTTGATGAAGCCCCGCGCTTTAGACCTCCGAAAAAGATATTTTGTGGAATTCTGTCTGTGTATGAACATGTTAACTCAAAAACCATTTGAGGTAGAGAAATGAAATTTACAGAACGTTACAGTTACAGAACGTTTTCATGCCTTTTGGGGTACAATTTAATGAGAAAAATGCCAAGTGTAGAGAGCAGGTTAAAAAAAATTCGGCACGCAAATTTAACATCTAAAATAAAGATCGGTATAAAATTGTAAACCAACTCTTTCAAAGGGTTGACCACCATTCTGCATTTTCACATGCATCAAAATGCGATAAGAGAAATCGCAACTACTTAAATATATGGAATATGATAGATAATCTCGTTACTAAAATTCTAATTCTTTTCTTTTCGGATGCATTTCTATTTGTGGTTTCAATCAGTAGAGAGATCCAAAAGGCGTATTAAGCTTTTTTTATACTATGGAGCAAGATATTCTGACATTCGAGGCTCTGAAAATAAAAATCTGAGCTTTCAAGTTGTTCCCGACCTTTGTCAAGGTGTAAATTATTACGATGGAGGAGGAGGGTGTACCCCTTGCTAAATAATGTGCGAGAAAATTTCGTGGAGTCAAGTCTCACCAATCTAATGTTAGGGTTAGATTCGACATTTTAAACTTAAGAATCCGATTTTTTAAAATGTGAATTTAGTTTTGTATGTTTACGAAGTACTAACACTGAGAGGAAATTTACTTCGGTTGCTATGCATCTTACAGTAAAGATCAACAAAAATATTTTTACTCAAATTTTTATGAAGTAGAAACATTGTTTTAAAAAGTTAGTAAGAATAATTACTGTTAGCTATTGTGCTGTGATAAACCATCAGAATTTGAGTTGAGAAATTCTTTAAAAATTTATTTCATAGATTTCTTTTCATATAGAGTTTGTTTATATTGTCTAAGTTTATTTCATTTCCCTTAAAATGTTATTTAATAATCAAATTTGATAATAAGTTAAAGACTTGGCGATAGTTTTATTTTGTTATGATATTTAAAAATAACATGAATATATCTCCAACATGAGTTCGGTCCATATCATTTGATATAATGTTATCTAACTATTTAAAATAATAAGGAAAGCCAATAAACCAGACAGTCATCCCTAGATTCTGCTATCATTTTGATAATTTTTATTTTATACGAAAGCTTAAATTGATTATATCTTCAATAATGATCTTTTGCCCTTCTTCACCTTCCCTTTAGGAGATAAAAAAAAAGTTCTATCTCACGATACCTTGTCAATAGGAAAAACACAGTAACCATTCTACTGATTAGAAAGCATTAAGTTTCAAACGAATGCTTTTAACTTCCCGATACCTCATCGAAAGTTGCCTAATCCCTTTATCTGCATTTCGAATTCTATAGTAAAATGAAACTTTGGCATAGTCCTCAAACTCTACCACACGAACTGATTTTGCATATTTCACCACTTGACGATTTCGCCAATTTGAAGTATAACTCACCAATTAGAATGCTCTATCATATTCTGAACTTTTCAAATTATATAGTAAATATACCTTTACTATAGCTTTGTTGACATAAAATATAGTCCATCGAATATGTTTGACATTTATAAATTTTTGTAGCCTTCAAATACATCAGTAATGGCATTAATATATATACATGTTGACCAATTTTAAAAAATTAAATGTTATTAAATTAAATTATAATTTTATAGAAATGTTGGAGCGTTTCTATTGCTTAGTTGAAAGTAGCAAAGTCTATCCATTTGTTAATGTTAGGAACTTTGTCGAAATTTTATATTGACATATGCCATATGAATAATGTGCAATATGAAATAATAAGAAGTAAAATAGATACCTTAAATACTGTATTTAATGGCTGTAGCTGGGAAATTCTGTCAGTGGTTCTTTAACCGCAGAGAATATGACAGTCAAATACAGTTGAGACTTCTAGAAAATGGGCGACTGTTGAAAGCAGGAGACCATTCATTTTGCATTTCGGAGTCATTAAATTCTATCAGAAATAAAAATTGCCGAAATCGTTTCCAGTCATTATACATGAGAAATTAATTCATTATTTTCCAAATTGTTTTAATTTTATAGGTTGTAATAGAATAGCTGGTCATTGAAAATGCTAGTTGATTATTTTCCTTCATTAAAAATTTTGTCTCAATTGTGACACTAATGACTTTAATTTTGTCGCACTAATGACTTTAATTTAAATATGAAAATGATTATTGTTTTTCATTCTGATGATAAATTAGAGAAACTTAGTTTTCCTCTCATTTTGGGGTATTTTGAATCCCTACTAGAAAATTTCTGCGATCTTCTCTGCAAAACAATAAGATATCTCATTTTTAAAGGAGGTTTCTCGTCTTCAGAGATAAATGAAGGTGATAAGCTATATGTGATTGAAGCTAATAATTGTTTTGAAATGATTATTAATAGGCTTTCAACAAAATGTGAGAGAGTAAAGAATGGTGTAGGAAATAATTGATTCCGCATTTCAGGATGAATTATTAAGCTAATGTCAGGTGTGAGAATTTAATAGCGTTTAACCAAAAAATCTAATTGAAACCAAATGCCCTGTTGTTAATAGAAAATTTTCTTCTAAACAGACATTTATTGTACTAATGTATTACAACTGATCACGAAAGAAATATTAAATAAATTTTAAAAATGAAAATATTTGATATAATTTTTGAAATTAAAGTTATGTGAGAAGATTTTTTTAAGAAAATATAGCTCTTCATACTTCTAGAAATTGAAAGCAAAAAAAAAATGCTTGTTTACTTGAAAAATGATTAAAAATCCTTTTGTATGAATTAAAATTTTACATTTGATACGATAAATTATAACAGAACGTTTTTAGATCGATTTTATAGCGACATTTCAAAGCTATATTCCGTATGCTTGGGACCCTAAATAGACTCTTTCTGTAATAGTCTTTAGCAACCACTTGTCACATACAAATAAATACAATGAGGAAAAATAATTGAAAACAGAAAGTAGTATGTAACGATAATAAAATTCAAGCCATTTTTTTCGCTTTAAAATTTTATATGGGCAATAATTAACAATGTTGTAAATATCGAAAAAATGTCTTAGATTTCTAAGTAATTTAAAAGGTATTATAAAATTATAGCTAATTTGTTGTCCTTAATGAGCAGCTGCCCCAAATGCAATTTCTCGAACATTTAACCATTAGTCAAATGCAGCATTTACTATCTTTAATATTGAATTTCATCAGCTCTCTATAAGCTTTGTTTAAATTTTTTAAGCATGCTTTTACTTCTCATGTACTAGACTTAGCCCTTTACATCCTGAATGAACACATCGTCAAATTTTTGTTCATTTTTGCCTTGCTATATAAAGTTTTGTGCAGAATAAATCCAAGAAAGGAGGCCAAACTATTTATTAATTAAATGCTTTAATAATTGAGTTTCTTTAATTTCTACATGAAATTACATACTCTCTTTGGATAAAACTGCATTTCTTGAGTTTTTGTAAATAAGTAACAAAACGGATATTACAAAATATGTCATTAAAAAAACTGTTAATTTTTGTCGTTTTTTTTTCTTTTTGATTTTTGAAAATAGTATAATCCACAAAATATTTAATTTTCAAATTTCTTTCCTAATACAATTCTATTTGTTCATAATAATAAGATGATATTATTATAAAACAAAGTATCAGAATCAATTGGAATTGTTTTATTTAAATAGGAGCAATCAAACAGAAAGTATGGTAAAGGGTTTTTCCATCATAAATTATTTAGAATTCTTAAAACCGATAAGCATGATCCATCATTCAAGATATAAAAAGGAAAGATTATGAATCTTCGAGCTTTGTTTTATTGCTATAATAATATTAACATTTGATAATCAAAGAGTTTTAGTTTCCTTTATTACAAGGCTTTTATTTTCTAATTAGGTTGAAATGAAAAGTTAAAAATAAATTTAATAGCAGCTTTCGTTTAAAGAAACAAACCCTTTGCATACTGACGAATTCTTATGGCTATAAAAGAAATGCACTATCTTTCTACAAACACAAGAATTTCCCCTTTCCTCAAAAAGGACAGGGTCCACATATTTTTTCTGACGGGTCCTAGGCCGAGTATTTGCAGAACGGCTCTAATCGTCTGGATATAGAACCGTCGTTCAGTTTGCGAATCCGGATATCGAAATTCGTTAAGAAGTGGCCGTCACAAGTGCTGCTATTGCTATCTTTAATAACCACGTTGTTCATTCTCACCTGAGTGCGCATTATACTTGCTATATACTCTTGTTTGTTTCAACTTTAGGTAAGACTTGGTTTTCTATTTTTGGATTAAAACGATGTTTGTTTCGCTTTTCGTACTTCCATTGCGTTAGCATGCTAAATTGTATTCAGCGGGAACTTCAAATCTCTAAGATAAGGCTTATTTTGAATGTGTTGTGTTGCATATTTTTAATAAATTAATATCTTGTGCATAGACTTTTTGAAATTACAAACTTACAACAAAATATTTTTATTGAATTATAAATTTTTTTGAATTATCCATCTATGGATGGATATTTTCTATTGAATCTCAGTTTAGAAATTTTTTATAAATTATATCGCTAAATCTTGAAATTGCATTTAATGTTATTTAATTCAATAATGTCTTTAGATTTGAAATAAAGTATTTCTTTAAGAAAATTGAATGTTTTATAACTGGCTTTCAAAGTTAATACTGGTTAAATAACAAAGTTTCAATTTTCACTTGCTAATAGCTACAAAAGTAACTAATAAATTATTTTGTTTGAGTATTTTATTGTATTTTTAAATATGAATTCTTCGCTGCATTTTAAATTTTTATTTTAACTATATAGCTACTAATAGTCGTTTTTATTTCGACTATTATAACTCATTTGAAATTGCTTTGTAAAGTGTCTGGGAGTTTTCACTAAATTTATGTAACTTCAAGTAAATATGATATGAATTTTCTTTTATAAATACTGATTATTTGATAGTGCTAAGCTCATCCATGGAAATGTAATTTGAAAAATTCCATAACTAAGGGAGCGTAGCGTTATTAAAATTCCTTAAAAAGTGCTTATTTTTTATGGCACTAATATACGATTCTTGAAATTGCTTATTTTTTTTATCCAGGTGCTTATAATTTCTTTTTGATTTAAAAAAAAACCCTTATTACGTAATTTGTGACAAACTATAAGGTTTTTTTTATTGCTGTTGTTCTTTGTCTGTTTGCGTTTTGCAGTGTCGAATCTTTCATTGTTTAATAAATTTGGAAGTCAGTGGAAAAGATATTATATACATTTTATTTACTTGAATCATCTTATATCTTCTTTTGCTTATTTAGATGGTGTATGTGTGCAGGGGGATTGTTTAGTTTTAATTTTATATCTTCAAGTAAAACTACGACTGTTAGATGTTAAAGTAACTCATCTCATCGTTTCTTTTCTGCACGTGATTACATGTTGGCAGAGCAATTTTTAGACACAATTCAACAACGTTTAGTGACTCCTCATCAGGGAATATTTTAAGTATTTTTGCTTCAATTAATTTTGTGTTCAATGTTTAGATATTTTTGAGGGTGGTAGAATATCAGTAAATATTTACTTTTCAGTAGTTGCCATACGTGTTTCTTTCTACTTATGAAACAACACCAGTGAATTGTCATGTGCGATAAAAATTATATACTAATAAAATTATAATAAAATAACCTGACGTTTCCCTTCCTGTCGGCTGATCATCCTGTTTTCATCAATATGCTGGAGAATATGTATTTCATTCATTGTGAACTTCGATAAATGAATATACTAAATGATTCAAGGTTTACAAAAAATAACCGTTGAAACAAAAAATTTTGATGTTCTAAAATTATTTTTAATCATTTGTTATTCTTGCCAAACGATGTTAAATTTAAAAATATAATAATTTATTCAATAAAATGCATTTGTTACTTGTTTGTACATTTTTTCGAACTATTCAAAGAGAAAGAACTGAGAGTACCAAAAAATTCGAATTCGAGATTTTGGCCACCCAATTTAACAAAACAAAACCAAAACCGAAATTGGCATTCTCTATTTTTTTTTTCTTTGACCTGGCTTTTGGCAAATAAGAAATAGAGTACTCGCGACAGTTGCGATCTCCCCCAAATTCTCTGATTTTCATGCCAAAAGTTGAGGTGATAATATCTTTATCACGGAGTTGCAATGAATATGTTATTGGAACTCATCCATAAAAGAAATTATTAGCCAATTTGCTTATTAAACGATATTTTATGATAATCATTAGTTTAGATATATTAACAATCCGTTTTAAAGCAACACTAGGAATATTTTGGGTCGGACCTCTTTATTACGAGCCGCGGTCAGACAACGAGTTTTAAGTTGAAAATATGCTATAAAAATTTATAATTATTTAATAATATGATAATTATAACGATATTACATTCATTTCAGAAAAAAAAATAATAAGCTACTATTAAAAATTATAGTATTAAAAATTTCTATATTTTTCTGTTTCAGTTGCTTGTTTTCCATTTCATTTTTTCGAGTTCCGAAAATAATAAAAATATCTTTTGTCAACAGTAGGTGAACTTTTTATTGCAATACTTATATAAAAAAAAATATTTTCAATCTAAATGTCTTTTACAAAATAATTAAAATAATAAGTTTTTAAAGTTTATTTTAATTATGAAATAAGACAACATTTTTATGCTTCCATTTACTTCCCGAAGCTTATTTCTGATTAAAATTATCATTTTTTCAGTAAATAAAGGTTTTAAGTATCAGTTTCTTCTACTATTTATAAACTTGTAGTAAATATTTGTAAAAACGCCGAATATACTCAGCATATACCCAAATATTTTCATAAATTGGTACGTTTTTAGTCCAACAAATATTGTAATGAACTTTTTCTCCATTTAATTCCTTCGATGAAATCAAAATTTCAAATCTACACAATTTATTAAGTAATAATATTATTATTTTTTGTGAAAATTCAAGAAATCTCGTCGATAAAAATTAGAAACGTCAAGGAAAGTTTTGATAAATTATTAATTTTTAAAGAACTCAAATTTTAATTTTAATTTTCCCGTGGTAACTTGCACGAAAGTGATTTAATTAATTTCAAATATCTGTATTAATTCATCCTATTTAAGTATGTTTTACATCAAAATATTTCATCACGGATGTGAAGTTTAATAGTCTTCAATGTTGCTCCTATCAATTCAACCCATAATATTTTTTTCCATTGTTGATATCAAGCTATGGTCCGACGGTTCGACTTATAAAATTCAACTGCAGAATCAATCATGAAAGAATTTTTTTTAAAAATTTCGCCCAACTTTAGAAATTGCTATTAATGCCTTCGGAGGTACATTAGAAATAACTTTCCTTTTGTAAGAAATTTTATTGCAGACAATTTTCAATAATATCTGAAAATTAGCCGACTTTCACTCGGAGTATAAAATAAATTTAATTAGAAAATGAAATTGCTTTTTTTTAATAAAAGACACGTTTTCATTAATTTAAGTTTTATTTTTAGTCATTAATTATTATTAAATACATTAAGACATCTGTCTTCAAATTTTCTAGGAAGGAATATAATTTTAATATAATAGACTTGAAGATAAAAAAAAATAGCAGAGAATTCAATATGTTAACTATATAGTATTCTAAAAACTGATCTAAAACTGAATAACACGCAAGGTTTAAAATAGTTTTTCATAGATTATTGCTATAGTGCCCACATTTATTCTATAAAAAGGACATCGCTTTCAAGAGTCATAATTTATCCTTTTGTTTCCCATACTGATGAGTTTTAAGAATGCTAAAGATTAAATGAAATATCCAGAATATTCTTTCGGTGTTCCTTTGCGTTCTGTTGAATGAATGCCACGAAAGGGATATGTTCCCTTTCAATGCAGAACTCTTACTTCAGTTGTACAATCGGCCTGGTAACTGTTCTATGTAATCCATCTTGTAAAAGAGATTTTTCTCGAATAAGCTATTATTGCCAAATGCAATGCTTTTCTTTGTAGCACAGCTTGGGCATTTTTTAACAATAAACTTTCAGACATATTACTGATTGAAACGACCGTCGAATTTCTATTAACAATGCGTTCAAGTTGAAAGACTACTTTCTCCCAGAGAAACACATGTACAAATAACAATAGAAGAAACCGATTTATGAGGAATGTTCAAGATTTTGAGTTCTAAATTTACATTTATATTTTCAAGCTTCTGTAATTTAAGAAATTAATTAACAAACTTCATTTAATTTTTGTCACTTCACAAAGTTTGCATGTAATTTGTTTCTGATAAAAATCTTTTAAATAATCGTTAAATAATATTTAAAAAATATTTCTAGTAAAAATTTACCATATTTTCTACAATTCTGAATGCGTTTTAGTTATTATTCTTAGAAATTATATTATTCTTAACATTTTTTCTAGAGGCCTTTTAAAAATATTTAGTTGATGCAGTTTATCAGTAGCTATATTGTACATATATACGAAGATGCGTCACGCACTGTGCTTTATATATAATGGAATATAATTTTTATGTATAATGGAATTCCTCGATTAATATGCCTTTATATTTAAATTATGCATGTAAATAACTTCTCATTGTTAAGTTCTGAATCGACAACATTAAGTTATGATAAGTAAAAATTTTTAGAAATTGTATCAACCTTTTATGCACTTATTTATTTTCATATTTAATACTTTTTCAATGCGATGATTTAAATGTTCAGTTCCATTCATTTATTCCTTTTTACAAAGCAATATCAATTAAATATTTTCATTCATCCTCGAATTTTGTTAAATATATTTAAACCCTTCTATAAAAATATTCCATTTTATTAAATACTTATTTGTTTCCGTTCAGAACCATAGCATTTTTAAATAGTCTTTATTATTAATAAATAATTTTTTATATCATTTGTGAGTTTCGCGACTTATCACAAGTCTTTTCACCGTTTGAAAGTAGTTTTTATTTATATTTTAAATAAATGTAATTATATATTAAAAAATATTTTAAATGCATATAAAGGTAAGTGTTGTCTTTCTTGACTGATAAAAAAAAGTACAAAAATGAATTAAAGTATGTAAAAAGCATTAAACTACGCTTGTATTAATATATAGTGAAATAAAAAATATTAAACAGTGAAAAAATCTTTACTTTTAAAATCTTCATCCAAAAGTAGTCACTTTTATAAAGATATATTTAATATAAACGTTTATACAAAAGAGTATAAAAAGAATTAAAAACGTTTTTACCAATGTTTACTCTAAACAGCAATAAATAAATAATTTTATCCAAAGGTTTTTACAATTTGCCTTCTACTAAGTATTAAATGCTTGGCAAAAATCTATATAAAAAGCGTAAATTATAGTTGAAATTACATTTATAATTAAGTATTTGTCTCACCTCATTGTGTTTTAATAAAAATTTTATCAAAAGCTCATATGCACTTTTTTAAATATTTGAACAACCAAGTATCCTTTTGCGAAATCCCTTCAAACCCCTTTTTGCGAACTAGTCCCAATCATTTTCCGCTATGTATCGTTGTAAACATGAGAGATTACCTATATTTTATATGTATAATAGTTTTTGGCATGGATGCTTGCACTGAAATAGTCAAATGTTTAAATCAATAATAAAATAAATAGTTTTTTTCATAAATCGATACTGAAATCACTAATTTTTATTAAGAATGTTATTCCTCCTTCTCGAGAATTCATTCCTTGAATTTGAGGGACCACCCAAGTTCAGGGAAAACCGCAAAAGGACCTAAACAAGTAGCTGATCCACCTCGTTTACTACAATGAAGGCGGAAAGCAATTTCAACTTAATATTTCAGAGCCAGTTTTGGGATGGAAATGCAAAGAACGGCTTTCTACGTCTCAACCGTTTAGGGATGGAAATCGAAGAATCTCTTTCTATATCCCAGCAGATTTTAGGGTAGAAATTAGGAATGGGCAATGTCGTTTAGCTAAAAATTCGTTTCAAAATTGTTCGTTCACCATTTAGACCAATTCGTTTCCTGTCGTTTACGATAGAACGACTTGAAGAATACGCACGAACGAAAAAATAGGCTCTTCTAATGAGTTAGGCTTTTTCGTTCGCAAATGAATGAATTAGACTTTTTGGAATGATTTGGACTTATTCTGAGAATATTGTGACGTTTTTTGTATGTGGCTTACATTGTTTAACAAACTAGTATTGTTCGATTCTATTGAGTATAGATGTTAGCCATAATTGTTGGAGAAATTCGACAAAACGCATGCGCAGTTATTTTTTCACATTCTCTGAAATTCCTTGCGATTGAGGTGTGTGTGTATATGTGAGGGGGGAAGGTAGAATTTCACACAAACATCAGCGAGACGAATATATGCATTCCGTCCGATAACAAAACTCCCCTCCACATTTGGGGGGGGGGGTTACTGAGCGAACGAAAATTTGATGACTACTTTACAATCATTCTGTTGCATTAGATGCGGACGGATACAAGAGTTGCTTTTGCAGGAAAGTGATTTTTTTATTAATAAAATCTATATCTCTATTCAATAAATAAATTCTTTTAACAGAGACATTAATTGATTACTGGTGATCCCAGACAAATTTTTAGGGCGAGGGTTCTATAGTTTTATTTCGTGCTATTTTTTCTCTGAAATTTTTTTTCCAACTTCTAGAATATGATAAGAACAGTATATGTTTTCTTAATAATAATAACATATTTGAGTGGGTCTTTTTTTTTCGGCAATTTAATTCGGCAATTTAGTCACTTTTACGTGCCATTTTTTATGTATGACCAAAATACATTTAGGTGTTTGAACATGCTATTGTTTATAAATTGACAATCTGTAAATTTTTAATACATAAATGATTCGAAACAATTAAGGCAGACCATCTGTAGTTGCGCAGGCAGAGGTATGAAGTAATTCAAGCTAAGGATGAATTTTTCGGAATTTAAACTACATTTTTAATGAAAAAAATAATCGAAGCTTTTAAAATGTTGCTCAATAATTTCAGGGCACATTATTCCAGAAAAGTATTCTATATCACTTTAAAATTCAAATAATATTATATAACACCATAAATTGGTAAAGTCTTGACATATTTTATTAAATAATATACCAACAGTTTCATAATTTAGTAGCAAATTTTGTGTTATCTTTGCGATGAAATTCCATATCAAATTTCATTCTTATGGCTCTTACCATTTTAGTAATTATTAAGTATGTAAAAAGTTTTTTAAAAAAGTTCAATTGTCAAAAAACTTGACAGAGTTAAATTTTTTGGCAAATGTAATTTTTTTTCCTTCTTCTTCCAAAATTTGGTATGGGAAATAATAGCTGCATAATTTTCTTCTTTAATTTCATGTTACTTTTGAAAGTAAAAAAAACTTTTCGAGCTAAATTTTTTCTGGATTTCTTAGTGTATTCAACAATAACAACAACAACAATTTATCGTTTCCCTACATGAATTATTTTTAAAAATATTGAGAACATTTATAGTATGATAACCGCTAATAGATATATGCAGTAAGATAATAGAACATTATACGCTCTCTATAAAAATGAGATTAAAACGATGTTTGCCATTCTGCATTTTCACATTTCAGTGTGAAATATCAATAAAAAAATTGAGGAGCTGCTTCTAAGTCTTATACTTTGATATAATATTTGCATACAAAAAATAGATATCATATCAAAAGGATAATTACTCGAAAAACATTCTGACTCGTCTCATTATATCTGTTCATTTTTTTAAAGAATAGTTTATTGTAAAAATAATTGATTGTAAGAGAAAAATATTTTTAAAAAAATCTTCCGGTATGATATTTAAATTGCATCTAAGAATCAATTTCTACATCTTTTTAATAGTAGCAAATGTCATAATAAATTTTTCAAATTAAGCAGAGAAAACACATTCTGATTTTCTTCATTCTGAAATTTCTTTATTGAAACAATAAGATAATTGAATACTATGAAAAATATCTGTATTAATCATTTGTGAGTAAAAGTGGAAATTTTTTAGTGTTATTTTTTGGAGATAAACTAAGATTCCTGATATTTTATTGAAGAGAATGAATCAACCCACTTCATTCTATGTTTTCAGAAATAGTGATATAACATTTTTACTTGCGAAATAAATAATATACTCTGGTTATAATGCTTGTAATTTAAGAAGAATCCATCGACCTAATTTCTTTGAAAATCTTATCTTAAAAATCAAAGAACAAGTAAAAGTTCAGATAGAAAATTTAATTAATATAATTTAAACACTCTCTTATGAACTATTTCTAAAGCGATTAATAGATTTACAAGCTAAGAAAAATTTACAAGCTGTTTATGAGTTCTTTTAAATTACATTTTTCCTTTTATCTTCTCTTTTCTGCAAACTTTATTTTTATACTGCAAATGCAATATGTCACCAAACTTATATTCTGAAAATCGATTTTCCTTAATCTATAAAAGTACACCTATATCCTAGTGCAGTTCAATAACTCGCCATTCCGTCAAAGCAGTCCCAAACTAAGGAACGATAACATCACAGCCAAAATTCTTTCTCTTGAATAGAACTGACATCCCCCCCCCCCTCTTCATCAACGCTCCGATTCATGGAATAAATGAATTGAAGGTACTAAAATCACTGATAATAACCTTTTAACCATTGTGTTTTATCTACTAAGGTCAACTGCACTTTTGCTGAGCAGCCTTACTACCATTCCAACCACTTATTCTGCTCACCTTTCCTGTGTACAATCCGCAATTCTGATTCGCATGCAATATAGAGAAGAAAGCCCACAGAATCGTTTGAGAAAGAGAATAGCTGCTTCTTACCTGGATCAGTTCTTCCATTTTGCTGATCCATTTGTACGCCAATGACCCGTTTTAATTTGCAATCACTCACTGAAAAGTGCAATTTGCGCTCAAGCAGTAAATTGGTTGCTCTTTTATAAAGTTTATATATAAGTTTAACATAAGACAACCAACAACACACCATAATAAATCAATGTCACTGTGAGAATGACACTTCATGTCTCTATTATGAATGAAGCTTTCGCAGAAAAAAGCGCATAATGATGACTATGAAACTTTTGAAATGGATAACGCCCCGTTATAAGAGAATACTGAAAATAATGAATAAAATTAGAAAAATTTGCATTTAAAAGTTTATTAAAAAGGAAGTTTATTAAATTTGCCGTATCGAACACTTTTATAAAAATTATAATTTTGTTAAGCAAAATACTAATTTAATCTAATAAATAGGTATAAAATTTTAAAATTTAATCACTACATCTGTCAAATTTAATTTTTATAACTTACTTAATTTTTTAATAGAATAAAAAAACATATACAAAAACTATTTTAAATTCTAGTTTGGATATCAATAATATCAATTTTAAATCGATATCAATAATATTTCGTTCTTCCACTTATTTTCCAAATTCTTCAACAGTACAGCTGTCTTCAAGTGTGTGTTGAATACCTAATACGTGGCAAACTAAGAAAAAATTTACATTTGTAGTTAAAGTGGTTAAACATTTGAAAGAAAGATTATTTCATACCGTCATTGCAGAAAATTGCATATTAATTTTTAAATCAAACCTTATGGATGGATTTTACATTTTTAAATTGATTAGTAAACAATATGATTTTGAAGATTTACATTTAAATAAAAATATATTTCTTATTTCCCTTTTCGGCATTCTAATGAATTGAAAGAAGAAAGTACTATTTTATCTTCTATCGTTATCTAAATTGTGTTCAAAACTTCTACAAAACTATCAGTTTCAAAATTATAAATATAATTTATAATTATTTATTATTTGTTTGTAATATTTTAAAATATTACAAACAAATTTATAAAATATATGGTTCATTATAACTACCGAAAATAAAAAATATCGATGCAGTTATTTTAATATAATAGGCAGCATCATTGAAAGCCTATTTAAACGTGTAACATCAAAACTGATAAGCTAAGAACGAGTATGCAAGTTCGAATGAACAGCTCGAATTTTTTCGCTGAAATTGCTGCGAATAATATCAGATATATTG
>JAPMOR010028513.1:0-19544 GCA_026543865.1 Argiope aurantia
ACATTTTTCATAAACGTTTTGATAGAGACTTGAAGCCACTCCTATTTGTGGAGCACTTTTGTTTTGGTCAACCCCAATATGACCCGAAAGGTATAACACCTTGAAGGTTTCCGTGCAGCATATTGCCATTCCCTGCTCTTAATTAATGTACGGCAGAAAATCGGGCAATATCATTGGTTCGTTCCTCCGATGACGTCACGGTTGCTCTCGCTTAGATTTTCTGCACAACTTGGATTTGATGATCTTATAACTATATTGTATAAACTGAATGAATTCGACTTAATCCTTTGCAATATAATGTTCAATAACTTAGTTACGCATACAGTGTTGTTTGCTATTTATATTTTGCATAATTTTCCATTTGATAATACTATCTTGTTACTTTGATAAGAAAGCATTTTGCTGTCTTAATTTCACAAAATGCAATCTTTATATAAATGAAAGTCGTGTCTATGCATTTGTGTCTCACTTCTTCTAAATGCTTTGGCTGATTTTAGACATTCTGCGTATACTAATTCCTTATTGCAAGGAAAATAATGCTGTTCATTTTTAAAAATACAAATATTAATTAATTAATATTTAACTGAAAATTAGTGGTCTTTTCAGACCTAACTTCGGTGACAATTATCTTACAAGAAATGTTTTGATATGTTAAAATTCAGAATTTTAAATATTCAATAATATTAAATTCATTTCCGTGCAATTTTTTCTCCAATTGTAAATTTTATGGAAATTTAACGCAGACGATTTTAAAATGCTTAATTGTAAGACACTGACCTACTCTGCTACTATTTCTTTTTAATTTTCTATTTATTATCTTTTGGAATTTTATTATTGAATTAAAGTAGTTAATATAATAATGTCTAAAAAGTTTAAAGAAAGGATAAAAATGTTATAATCTTCCAGCAACCATAACTGATCAAGAGCAGTCATTTGTGTGGTACGAAGTAATAAAATGATTGTATGTATTTTAATTTTTTCAAAATTAGATGTCACATTAAAAATATGCATAAATTTATATTAATTCCTAGCAACGGTGGGTTTTCAGCTGATAATTTATACGTCTAATTCAAAAAAAAAAAAAAAATGAATTCTTCGTATCGTAGTTAGTTGTTTATAATCTTTCCATTGGGATAAATAACATTTTTACCTTGCTTTCTTCTTGTTTAAATTTGTGGTCTCACTTTGTTCAGAATTAGTTCCCCTTCCTAATCCCAGATGGCAGCGCTGTAAAGGTTTTCTTGAAAGTTATGCAGAAAATATTTCTTGCTCTACTTGGCAGCTAGAAAAGGATACTTTTACAAAATTTTCCTTGATTGTTGTATTGGAGGCAATCCAATTAGCAGGATCTTACAAAAATAAAGCTCTTTATTTTCAAGAAGTTTAACAGGAAAACTCTAAAGTAGCACAAAGCAACAGAAATATCAATATCAACAAATATCTCCAATCATTCGGAATAGCACAGCGCATTTAATCACTAGCTCTGCAGTTTGCTTTCTGTCTAATACTCCCATTCCTCATTGGTGATGGAAAAACTTTCTGGAGCACCCGCCTTGCAGAGCAAAGCTATCTCCAAGATCCTGGTTTTTACGCCCTGGCGTAGTAAGATGCCCTGGTCTTATGGGCCTACTGGCAGAGGAAGTGGCACGTCGATACTGGTCAAGAGGCAAGGGGAAAATGAAGAGTGGCAAGAAGCGTCTACTTATATAGTATTGGTAGCGGACGAATGGGGAGTCTCGATGTTTCAGGAGTGGCCAATCAGAGAGCTGGGCTATTGTAGTGGAGGGATCGGAGTTTTTTGCTTGACTTAGCCGATCAGTGCGTTCAGTATGATCATCATTTTCTCTTCTTTATTTTCAGTTTTCTTTGCTTGCTTTACAGCTTCGATTAGTTTGGGGAATTCTCTGAGTATTTCTCTGAGCTCCTTCAGGATTTCCAGGGTTTCTATTGCTGAGGGTATTTCGTCATTAATCTTCAAAGTGGGCTTCTCGTGTTGTTTTCTAGGTGTGGGGGCGGGTTGAGCATCTTGATTTCTTGGATTTTTCCTCATTATTTCCGCGTAGGTGGGTCGACCTTTTATTACTGTGAGCTTCGGGAATTTGGGACATCCTTTCCAGGCGGCTGTGTGCCCTGTTTCACTGCAATTGACGCATACTGGGTCTGGAATTATTTCTTTGATACTGCAGCTTCTAGTAGCATGGGGGCCTCCGCACTTTATACATTTTGGTGTCATCCTGCAATTCCTGGCGGAATGATGAAAGCCTGCACAGTTGTAGCAAATTGTAGCGGTGGTTTTCTTTCTATAGCTTTCAACTTTTACTCTAAGGTGGAGAAGGGTCTTTTCATTATAGATGTTAAGTGCATGCTTCGTCTTTTTAACCTCGAGTAGGAAAATTGGATATAATGTCTTCATTCTATAGTTCCTTAATTGAGATATTCTATTTATATTGTAATTTCTTTCTTCCAGCTCTTTAATGATCTCTTCCTTGTCGGCGTCTATGGGGAGTCCTTTCATGATTACTTTTATGGGCCTGTCTTCAAAATTTTCCGATAGAACGAACTCTTCTTTTTTCTCTGTTAGCAATTCTATAATTTTTTCCTTTTCCTCTTCATTATCTGGGTGGATGGCGATCATGTTTCTATTGAGTTTGTTTTCTGTCCGGGGGAATTTCCTATGGATATCTTGTAGTATTAAATTATAATTACTTGTAAATTTAAGGTTAATTGGTGCCGGTTTATTTTTAACTGTTTCCTGGTTTTGGTTCAGTGCTTCAAATCTGTTTGATGTGTTCATGGTTACTGGGGTTTCCTCAGTTTTCCTGGCTTTTGCAGCTTTTCTAGGATTTACCATCTGGAAGTTTTCAGTGGGGGTACTACTTCTCTTGTTATGTGCTTGCGGTGGGCTATCTATATCCATTACTGTGCAATCTCCATTCGTTGTGTTTTCTCTATTTTCTGTCCGGGGGGACTGTTGTATCTTTTGTGGGGTGTGGTCAGTACACTGTGATACAGGGCATGGGCCTAGATTTTCTATCTCTTTTTCTATCCTTTTGATGCTATCTTTCAATTCCATAAGTTTAGATTCGTCATCATGGTATTGTTTTGTGTGCTCTTGATTATTTTCTTTCATTTGTTCTAAGGTATCTACGAAGGTTGCTGCTATGGATTTTAATTGTTGTATTCTGTTTTGTTGATATTTTATGTACGTGCAAAGGTTCTTATCTCCATCATGGTAAGAACAATTTCTCCTGATACATGGTTTAGCATTTTTTAATTTCTCCTCATAGTAGGTGATTTCTTTCTTGAGTTCCTCTATCCGGTCCTCTGTTGACTTGCAATTTGACCCGCAGTCTTTGATAGTTCCAAGTCTCCGTTGTGCAAAGAATAATTCATTCTTACTGCTATCCAGTTCTCCTTGCCACTCTCCTAGAACTTTGCAATGTTCTACGATCTTCTGACCAAATTTGCTGTGATAATGGTGACTACTTGAGCCAACACTCCTGCCACTGCACACGCTCCATACACTAGCCATACTCGTACTCCTCGAAATGCTGGAGTCATCCGTACGTCCGTCTCCTTCCATGGCTAGAGACGGAATGAAGGAAAAATGAAAATGCATTCCTCATTGGTCTTGGGTGCTTGCTTTTTATAGTCTCTCCACATGAAGTGATGTCACTTACAGGAAGTGATGTAATCTTGCGAAAGTTCCAGAACTTTCTCCAAGCCTCAAAGAAAAACTGGTCTCGGGTGATATAATGTTCAGACTGGGCATGTTATAATGGGATATAATGTTCTGGATTCTTCTAGAAAATTCCTTTCGTCGCCAAGGTTGCCAACTTTTGTCGCCAAGACTGCCATGTTAGGGATACGTTTTACCAATTTGTAATACTGCTCCCTCCTTCAAAGACTGCACAACCCGGGCAGTCTCATTAAATAGAACCATGATCAGTGGCCCGGTACGGAGCCAGCCGATTAATGTGGATGACTTTTGGCTTGGCATTCGATGACCTCCGTACCCTGTAGACGACATTGTTTAATCTCATGATAATAGTATAAGGTCATTCCCAGTTCTGTTGTACTTCGGACTCAGACCTCTCCGTCGCTTCGGGTTATATATCCAGACTAGATTATCCTCCTTAAATTGGTGGTCGGTCGCTTTGGAGTCGTAACGAGTTTTCATTCATTCGCTGACCAGTTCAATTCGCTCTTTGCCAAAAGCATGTATGCTTTCCAAACGTGCTTCTAAAATTTTCATGCACTCATTCGGCGAGGAAGGCGTTTCACTCGGTCATCCAAAGAGAATTCACGGGGCAATCGCAGCGTTCGACCAAAAAGCATTTCTGCTGGGATCAGTCTGGTCGCCTCATGTTCTGCGCTCCTATAGGCCAAGAGAAAGAGTGGCAGATGTACATCCCACTCAGTCTGATTTTTCGAAACAAATAGAGACAGATTATTTAAAATTGTTCGATTATACCTTTCGACCAAACCATCTGACTCGGAATGCAACGCTGCCGTTCGAGTCTTCTCAATCCCCAAAAGTTTACAAAGTTCAGTAAATAGTGAAACAGGGTACAAGAATCTCCATGAGTCGAGTTTTAAAAATTCAGAATTATATCTGTGTGGAAGAAATGAGAACTATCTTCCTAAAAAGATTGATAGATGCATGACAAGCTTTGCTGTTTTTTAATTGCTTGAACAAACAAACAAAAAATAGCAAAAAGGAGAAGAAACAAGTCTACAGATGCTATATTCAAAATAACACTTGCTGAAAATTCAAAGAGCATTTGCAGAATACTTCATTGAGAAATTTACACAAGGTGGGTGAAAACATGTCCTCAGCTCATACTTATAGATTGGTTTCTGTATATACCAACTTAGTATTGCATCTCTGCATTACGCGAAACTACTTACAAATAAGCTGCACTACATTGAAGTGGTCCTGATCTATTTAAGAAGATCTATTTTACTGAACTGCTACAGTACTATGGAACGAGAATTGTCCAAACCCATTCATAAAAAAATACTTAGGTTTGTAAAGAATAATTACATAACAATAAAAATATTTCAAGATATTTTCCACTTCTAAATTTCAAATAAATGTCATTTTTTATAACGAGTAAACAAAAGTTATAAATACTATGGGCTCCGATTTCTGGAATCAAGAACAACCACACATACGCACATACACACACAAAACTGTTATTTGCCTGCAATTTTGTAATAATTCTGTAGTTAATACTTCTTTTTAATGGGCATAAAAATATCCAGAATATAAAATTGATGATAATGATTAATTATTTTTATATGGGATTTCTATTTTCATAAAAATACTTGATAAAAAGATAAGTTAAAAAATGCAATAATGTTTCCTCTAATTTCTTCGTTCTTCTTACAGTACTTTATAAATATAATATATTTTTTTTAAACTTAAAAAAGAACTTTTTATACCACAATTTGAATTGAAAAAGAAAAGAAAATATTGATTTTTATTAAAAAGTTAGTTATATAGAAATAGGACGCAGTGAGTTAGTCATACGGGAAAAAAATATTCACTACAAATTAGGAAATTGTATAGGATTGGTATGAGCGAGGATAGAACCAGGGAACTTGTGGTTCGCAGCCCAGTAACATGACCACAATACAAAAACAATTACTCCTATAGCGTAGCTGTTCACTGGCATATAAGCTTTCAAAACAAATATACCACTAACTGACACCTACTACACATATTTATAATATATTATAAGTCATTGCTATGATTAAAAATTATTATAAAAGTAATTATTAATATAGAATAATTTATGTTTATGAAATATATTTTTAATTAAATAAGTAATTAATTTACTAATTATTTGGAATCCGAGAGCAAAAAATTAAGAACTATTCTCTAAGGCGGATGCACAACAACCGCTTCATACCTAACAGATCAACAGATTCGCACAAAAGAAATAACCGGATCTGTCTCTTAGTTTGTTTTGTTATCTAGTTGTCGGCCATTTACAGAATCGGAAGTATCCCCAAAATTGAAAATATTTTGAGCTCATACACGTTTTTAACGCTGTTTACTGGTTTAATAAATTCTTTTTGTGGATTTCTTATATATTGATATATATTCATGCAAAATTTGTTATTAGCAATGTTGTTAAACAATTAGGATTAAATTTTTATTCGTTTCCCCAATTTTTCCGTAACTGTTTGATTTTAAAAATGAAAAATTCGCCGTGTATAAAACATTTGAAATATTTTAATAATTGGAAACAGCAAAAGTTTTAATTGCTGGTCATTTTCAACAAAACGGATTATTAACTGTGGAAGAGCGAAATGTAGTACCAAAACGTGCCAACCGATGAGTGAGCTTTTTACTTTCAAGAAGAAAATAAGTATTTGTTTATGCTGTTCAGAGAAAGTGTGAAGAACGAAAGT
This sequence comes from Argiope aurantia, assembly GCA_026543865.1. Taxonomy (NCBI): domain Eukaryota; kingdom Metazoa; phylum Arthropoda; class Arachnida; order Araneae; family Araneidae; genus Argiope; species Argiope aurantia. Next base: position 6,424 of record JAPMOR010028513.1, read on the forward strand.
AGTATTTTCACCAACAAAATTATCGCCAATCCTTCACTGTTATTTTAAAAGTATGAGGATGGTTTCTGAATATTTTTTTATTAAAATGAGAAATGTTAACGAAGCTTATAACAAATTTAAGTTTATACTTCAAAAATTAAATTTAACTAAACGTAGTTAAAAAATTTTAAAAATAATGTAATTAAAATTTTACCAGAATTATTGATTTGTGAATTTATAGCCAACTAACGAAAGGACCAATCACATAAATCTGCAATGAATTTAAAAATGTGGGAAAGAAAATCCCTTGAATGATTTTCTAATTTTTAAATGATACAGTATTTTAATTTGATTATATTTGAATATAGTGCCCTTGTGAATCAAAGGAAAGGAAGTAGATTGAAATGCTCACTGTCATTTGTTTATTTGATAATCCATTATTGGGAATGGCAAATACTGGCTCAGTTAACTAAAACTTAACCTTTTATCTAGCTTTATTTCAGCATTTTTCTTTAACTTTTTGAAAAATAAGGGAGAAAATGATGCATATGGTTTTAGGTAAAAATTGAGTACATTAAATTTTGATTTTCAAAAATGCATACTGATATTTCAGCATTTTCCAATTAATAACAATTTTAATTTTTTTTTTAAGGATTAAAAAGAGAGGTTATCCAAGTAGCTTATTTCAATAATTATTCATATAGGTATCGATTTACTTACAGTGAGTTAAAAATATTTTATAACAAAAAAAGAAAGAAACTTAATTTTTATTTGTTTCTGAGCATTCATTTCAATTTTCTTCTAACATTATTAATTAAGTTGAACTATTTCATCATTTGTTTTTATTTACAGGGCTTCTGTACTATAAAATTCTAAAGCTTAATTGGATTTTTTAACAAAAATCTCACTTCAAATAGAAGATGGTTTAGTGATACATGAACTAAGAATAATATATGACTTAATCGAAAAAAATTAATTTCTTTTTTTTAGTAACTATTCAGTTTTTCAAGAATTTCTGATTTAGTAAGAATTGGGGAAGCACATTTCTACTAAACTTTACATTTCCATACCCTCTACTTTATTAGATGTACATTATTGACTGCATTATGTGTATATAAATATTATTAGAGAAATTACATTTTATATAATGGAAGTTTTTCTAATAAAAATCCAAAGTTTCTGGAAAATTCCCAATGTATAGCAGTTTTTGATGTATCTTTGTTTTAATATATGTGATGTGATTAAATTTTCAAAGGTTTTCAGTAATAAATTAACTAATATGATTAAAATGCAATTTACTTTGAACAAATTGGTTGTACTTGTTTACACTGAATAAATCTTCTTTCTTTGTTTGTTTTCTAGCAAAAATGAAATCAGAAAAATATGTATCAAAGTAATTGAAGTAAAATGTGATTGGAAAGAATTTTTATCAACTTGCTAATAGTATGTAAGTTTGATTTTCACCCATTCCTTTTTCTTTTTCATATTCAAATATAACTTTGAATCTTTATAGAAAATTTCCAGTAGTTAATTTAGTGATATTATCAGAACATGCTTTGAACATTTCACTATTAATATTTAAAATAAAAATAATAAAAAAAATTTAAATGTTGTTAGAAAAGCATTTTGCATGTCCACATTTCAAAATTCCAATGAGAAAGTAAAGCAGCTGTTCTTTATTTGTGAAGTTTTTCTAAATTTTCATGTGAATTTTATATCCTTTCAAGCAGAAAACACTTTCCCATCCTCTATATTAAATGACAAATTTTGAAATTATAATAATTTTAAATTTAATTATATAAATTAAATTATATATTTGTTGCAACTATTTATATTTATTACTAATATTTCTTTCAATTTGGGAGATTTTTTGAATTTAATTTAATTGATGTGATTGTCTCTGATTTATTGCTATTAATTGTGCAAATTCATTTATTTCTTTAAGCTAAACTGAAAACAATCAAACAATTTTCAATATTTTACTGTCATAGATATAATTATATTTGTTTTAAGAACAATTTGCATGGTAAAATTGTGTTTATTAATCAGAAATTTTATTGCATAATTATTTGATATCAATATTTAAATAATTAGCTTCCTTATCATTTTCATTTTTTTGAATAAAACTTGTTAATTTTATTCCTGACAGTTGAAAGAAAGTTTTAAATTTATTTATATAAATAGTCAATTGTTAAATCAAATATGCATAGTGCATTTCTGAATTCTTTTTTTTTTAAATATTTTTAAAAAATATTGTTATGGAATGAAAAAGTTTCTGTTTGAATTTATAATGAACTTATTGAGACAAAAATATAAATATAATGTTAATATTTTATAGGCTAATTATGTATTTAAGTTTATTTTTATTTATTTATTTTGATTTTTTGCTTTCAGAAGCTTTAGTTTAAAGGTATCAATCAATAATATATGAAGAAAAAAATTTTTATATATCATTTTAATAACATTCCAAATTAGAAACTTTGGCCATATTTAGCTGAGTTTATGATGTTAGATATATAAGTTTAATGCAACATTGATCAAAAGTTATATAAAAAAATGAGAAAAGTTATGAGGTGGGCAGTATAAAAGATGGCAGTATTTGTGATTGCAACATTTTTTTATATTATTATTATAATTATTTTACTCTACATTCTATACATTGTCTTTGAATGGTGAATTTAAATTATCATTCTTTTGCTGTAATGTATAAATATTTATTTTTAGTCCTTTGTTGCTATTTGTAATTTGATCCAGCAATCCAATTTATAATTTGATACCAGTGTTTAGAGTGTTTGCAAATAACTTCTATTCCTTATTGTGATGTTATGGAGATTGGTGCTACACATTTCTTTCGCTTGATCAACTTTACCCATATCAAAATTATACATATAAATCATCTTTGGTTGTATTTTTCACACCTTTTACTTTTGTACACAAGAATTTCAAGTATTTTCTACTATTTTTTTGTCTATAGATTTTTAAAAATTTGGAGGATTTGGTCAGTTTGAACTAAAGAGAAAAAGATAAAAGATCAATTTTTTTTCCTAGTATTCTTCTTTTTATATCTGAAATGTGATTTCTATGTTAAAAAAATCAAACTTTCAATCATAAATAATCATTTTATGAAATCACTATAAATGATTTGCAACTAAATTTATAATTGATTCCTGATTTGGGAGCATTGGCCTTTGAATGATTGTCTTTGAGTGCTGTGTATTTGCAGAATTGATTTGTAAAACAGCTGCTATGCTTATGGGGGTGATTAATAAATTTCAATTTTTTTATTTGAATTTAAATTAGTCCTGTTAAAGAACTTGAAATTGAAATGAAATTGGTACAAGTATGAATAGAATTTTACTTTTGCATATTGATCATTTTATAATATTATTTTGGAGCTAGTTTTTTTTTTTTTTTTTTTTTTTTATAAAAGAAGTTGATTTTGTATTTGATATTACTATATGGAAAAATTATGTTTCATGATTTGATGAAGTCATGTTTTTTACATCTTGACAGACAGGTTTACTGTAAGTTACTTGATGAAAATAATAATACTACAGATATATTATTATTTTTTGCTATGTTTTGTTAATTTGGCTACAGCATCACTACATTAAAGTTTGATGCCAACATTGGGCTACTATTTATTCTGTGTTATTACTAGTATTTGGTGATAATTGGTATCAATATTTTAGTTTTACATTGAGTGGTTCAAGGATTTCTTTGAACCTATACATAGCACATTAATATGTCTAGGCCAGAAATTTTGTGTCTAGTTTAGTGTATACATCCTTGACTTGTGCCCAGTATTACTAGATTCATATTGAAGTTTATTAGATTTATATCCAATGTTATTATAGTAATATAAAATAATAAAATACACATAAATAAGATTATTAAATTATATCTATTTTTTTTGCTGTTTTTTTCTTATAAAATAAGAATTCCATATTTTAGAAACATCAAATTTACCTACTAAATACTTCTTACTTATTCTCTAATTTTTTTGTTGTTGTTGTAATATTTACTTTCTTCATGACTTTGAATTCAGCGTATGAGTGTGATATAATTCACTACAAAAAAATTGACTTTCTGCTATGAATATTTATTTTCTTATACTCATTTTTTTTCTTCTGTCTTCCTGTGAATAATTATTGCAGAAAATTTAATCTAATTTCTGTTGTTGATTTCATCTAATATGTTGCATGATTTTTATGATCCAATCTCTGCAAAGAATTATCAAATTTTAATAGGCTTGTGGCATGTGCTATTTTAAAAATCTTATTTCTGTTTCATTTATGGTGCTATGCTTTTGCCAATTGTTTTCTTCATCCTATCTAAAATTTGAATTATAGACTGAAATAGGAAATTATTAAACTTCAAATAAACTATTAAATAGCTTGCTGAATCAAAACATATTCTTGATATATAAAGGATGATTAATAAAATTATATAAAATAAATATTTTTTATAATATTGAATGTGTTTAATAATCCTTGTAATTCATAAAAAATTTTACTATACTTATTTAGTATGGTGAGTAAAATAAATGCTGATCTCCAAGTTTAAAGAGTGATGATGTATTTTTATACTGTCAAATCTATTACAGAGGGGAAAAAAAACTCTATTTTTTTTTTAAACTGTAAAAAATTTCAATCTTACTTTTGAAATTAAATTATTTGTTTAATCTTTCAAAAATTATAAGGAAAATAATCCTATTAAAATAATGTAATGAAGAGAAATCTCAATATGCAGAGAAAGACACCATTGTTAAACTTTGGCTAGCATGGAATTAGCATTAGCTAGCATTTTATTGTAATATTTACTTTCTTCATGACTTTGAATTAAGCATGTTAGTGTGATATAATTCACTGCAAAAAAAATGACTTATGATGATATGATATTATATAATGCTATGAATATTTATTTTCTTATACTCATATTTTTTCTACTATTATACTGTCTTCCTGTGAATAATTCTTGCAGAAAATTTCATCTAATTTCTTTATTTGTTACATGATTTTTATGATCCAATCTCAGCAAAGAATTATCAAATTTTAGTATTTTTGTGCTATTTTTAAAGTCTTATTTCTGTTCCTTTTATAGTGCTATGCTTTTGCCAATTGTTTTCTTATTCCTATCTAAAATTTGAATTTCAAACTGAAATAGGAAGTTATTAAACTTAAAATAAACTAGTAAATAGCTTGCTGAATCAAAGCATATTCTTGATATATAAAGGATAATTAATAAATTTATTTAAAATAAATATTTTTTGTAATATTGAATGTATTTAATATTCTTTGTAATCTGTAAAGAAATTTACTTTACTGATTCAATATGGTGACTGAAAAAATGCTGATCTGCAAGTTTAAATAGTGATAATGTATTTTTATACTATCAAATGTATTACAAAAGAAAAAAAAAACTCTAATAATATTTTTAAAAAACTATAAAAAATTTCATTGCTGTTTACTTTTCAAAATTAAATTATATGTTTAATTTTTCGAAAGTTATAAAGAAAATAATCCTATTAAAATAATGTAATGAAAAGAAATCCCAATATGCAAAGAAAGACCCCATCTTTTAACTCTGGAGCTAGCATGGAATATATTTTTGTAATTGTCGAATTTATTTGAATTTTATTAGAAAATTGAAAAGTGTATTTATAAAATACTCTTTGAAATATTTTTTTAAATGTATTAGCAAATGTATAGCAATGAAATTTCAGAAAAGATAATTCTTGGAATTTTTTTAGTAGTGTAGAAATCATTTTTTAAATGCAGTATTTTTGAAGTTATGAAAATCAAAGCCAGAATACATTTTAAAATTAAAAAAAAAAGCTTTGAAATCTACTTTTCCACAATCCAAGTATATTTGTGTCCATTTTCATACTTCAGCAGTTTGCCCTGCAAAAAAACCTCTCGTTTGTCAAGTTTGCCCAACTTAGTCCATGGACTGATTTTTTTATGTAAACTTTTTTTCATGAAAACCTGCAGCAATCACATAGCAAAATTGGAACCCTAATATTATTTTTAAAAGTAATTAATTCAAATTCATTGTTTCAAATTAGCTCTCTGTAGCTGCATTTTCACGGCTGAGTTGCCATCAGTTCAATTTATATTTTACTTGGTTGCACCATAAAAATCCAACGATCCAATCCAATCCAATATCTTACTGGTTACTGGAATCGGTGTGAAATGAACATTTTTATAGATAACCTTTCATAAATTAAAATTTATAAAAATTATTATAATTCAAAATTTATTTAATGTTATTAAATTAAATATGCTTAAGGCAGAATAGGCAGGTTTGTAGACTTGTCCTCAGTGGTGTACCTATATAAAATGTCCAGAGCAAAAAACAAAATATGCACCTTTTTTTCTTTTTTACTTTTGCAATGCAGCTTTTATGTTGGTTCTGATTTTTTTTTAATACCAGGAGTTGCAAAGAGTGAAATTGAGTAGTTATATAATAATATGTAAAATATTTCGGAATTAATATGATTTATGCATTACAAATGACTTTGCAATGGTCGTTATATATGGACATTCCTTGATTGTAAAATGTATCATAAGAATATTTCAAAATATGTTTGCTATTTGTTGTTAAATATGCACAAGAATTTTCTTCATTCCTGTGTTAATATTACAAATCAGGACTAAAAAAATCAAATAGTTTTTAGTATGTAATTTTTGATACATTGATGAAATACAAATAAAAATTATTTCTATTTACATCATACTTTAACCATTCAGCACAAATACCTACTTTTTGAACATTGGAACATGCATGTGGTCATTTTAGCCCCAAATTTTGAAGCACTTGCTGATTATCTTCTTGGTTATTTGTATAAAAATAAAATATGATCAGAATATATAAAAGTCCTTCCATTTAAATATGTTCTTATCTAAGATGCCAATACAATATTTAATGAGAAAACCCAAAATTGAACTTAGCCTCTTTTTGCCATACACCATTGTAATCATTTTCATTACCCCCATTCCATTCATATAAAACTTATTATTTTTAATATAAATACTTTTTTCCAGTATAAAAATATCGGAAAAATAAGAAAATCTGCATTTTACAAGTAGTTTAAATTTGAAATTTTTTTAGAAAAAGATGGTTAAACATACAACTTTGAAAATTGATATCTTTTGTCTTTCATTTTATAAACATACTCAATTAATGTTTTTAATATTGCCCATCCAGAATAAAATCAATTATTAACATAAATTTCAAGATGATTTATTCATATTACAAAGTAATGCATTGTATATAATAATTTGTTATATTTTTTTATGAGAAGGACAGGATTCAATCAGATTTTCATTTGTGTTCAGAATCTGCGTTTCTTTTCGGTTCTGTATCATAGGTGCCTTCTAAAATTTCATGAATCTATGACGAATCTGAACTATTATCATTTGATCTATAAGTAGGAAAACTTGTGAGAAGATCTCTGAATATATGTTTATAACTGATATCCTCATAACCTTCCTTGAATTTGGAATGCTAGCACATGCAGGGGTCAGTTTGACCCCAGCCATCTTGTAAAAAATGAGATATATTGTTATTTTAAAATTTCTATTTTTCTAATCTTCTATCTCTAGCTCCCCCATGATAGTTATGATGTAACATGAATAAACTTATATAAATTCCTAGAATTTCTAAACACCAGGGGAAGGGAAAGGATGGTAAAAAGACCCAGTGCATTTGTTGATGGTTTAAGAACATATAAATTCTCATAAGGCATCAAATATAATATATATATTATTATTGATTTTGAAATAGTTTTACACTGCTGAAAGAAGTAAGTAAGCCAGAATAAGCTTTCTGGTTTATTTACTTCTAGTTTGGCATCATTGTTTTTCCTACATATATACTTTCTTGCTCTTAGGCATTGTTTGGAGACTTTTCATATTGAATTAAATCTTAAACTATTAAATTATTGAAATGAATTTGTTAACACATATAAAATAATTCAAAAGTCTTGGTAATTAAATTAACGTCTATAATAATGTGCATAATTATTTCATGTTTACATTAAATATGTCCATTAAAATTTACAGTTGATTGCATTTAATAGTATATCTAGCACTGTAACAAATTTAAAATGCACTTATGAAATATAAAGGTATGTAGTTACACAAAAACTTAAGGATGAATTATTAACACATTATTATTTGGTCCATGACATATTATATAGTACTTCATTATAATTTAGTAAAAATTATTTTTTACTTATTTAAAAAGTGTACATTACATCCAGGAACATTTTGAAGTGTTATAAACTCCCCGTCATTACTTTTAACAATGTGAAAGTGTTGATGATTGAGTTGAAATAAGGTTTTTTTTTTTTTTTTGTGTGTGTGTGTGTGTGCAAGTTTGTGTTTGTCACTGAAGTTTTGAGATATGAAAGCTAAAAGATCTTTCGTAGTGAAGGTTTGTTGTTGCTATTACCATAAGTGTCAGTAGAGCTGCTTTACCTAATTTAAAGAAATAAATTTCAGAATTTGTATATGTAGTAAAAATATCTGATTGCTATTGGTTATCATATATATTCTAACTTCATTCATAGTATAGTATTTTTGTTGTTTATAATTTCCATGATAGGTCCTTTTATTTTTAATGATAATCATTTTTGGTTTTCTCCTTTCAAAAGCATAAGTGCAAATTCCAAGAGATCAATCATTCAGAATACTGTTGATCCTTTTGGATTAAAAGAGGTTTTAAAGAATCAAAGCAATGTTATCTTTCTGGCAGATTTACTTCTAGTTTGGCATCACCATTTTCCCCTGTCTTCTATTGACACACTAAATAAGAGAAACTGGGAAATTTAATTTTATTTTTAGTATTTTCCATCCATTATGTTGCCTTGAGATGCATGTCACATTCATATTAATCATAAATATATTTTGTAATATTCGTGATTCAGTTTTCATGAACATAGTTTCTGATTATATGCTTTATTTCCCAGATATTTAAAAAAATGACTTTTTTTTAAAACACATATACTGAAAGATTTTGAAATTTCTACAATTTCTAGTTATGCTGTTATTTCTTTTCACATCATTCTGATAGATTTAAAGTCTCTACTCTTTGCTTTTCATGCAAAAATTAATTTATGTAATAAGAGTTTTATTATAATTTATTCATTTTAACACATAAATTAGCCATAAGTACTTAACTGTAAGCTAATAACCATATGTTTCTTATAATCCCTTATTACCAATTAGGGACGCATATTGCCTTTGAAAGCCTTTAATTTCCTCTCATTTTGCTGCTTTTAAGTTTTTAAAATTTTATGTATAATACCTTATTAGAAACTAAATTTTCTTTTTAATATAATGAATAGATTCGTTAATTTTGCACACCTACATAATTTAACCTTGCAATTCTTTAATTTTTCAAATTGTATTATTGTAAATTAAATTAGTTTAATAGTAAAATATCTGTTTTTTCAATCTAATTTATGAAGCATCAATTAATAGTTAAAGAAATATTACTGACTGCAATTGATGACAAAATAACTAAATATATAATAAATATATGTGATGTGGTAGCTTTTTAGTTTACACTAAAAGAATTTATTCAAATATGCATTAAATTTGTTAAATAAATTACTCTCTAAATTCTTTAGATTCTGCCTTCAGTATTGTAAATGTAATCGTAGAACATATCTTTTTTTATTTTTTTATTTGCATTATTCTTCGCTGCAAAAACTATATAATTACAGGTGCTTCTAAATTTTTAATAGACTTTGAATAAAGATGTCTTGATAAAAGAATGATTAAAATAGTATTTCATAGAATATCCATGTATAACATATTCACCCCTTTACATATGAATTTACTTAACTTCCTAATTAGATGGCAGATCTTATTTGGGGCAATTATTATTATTTTAATCCTTAGAATAGTACAAGGGCATATGAGATAATGATGGGTTTTCAAATGATATTTCCATTTTAAATTACTTAATGCTTTCACTTAATTGCATATTAAAAATTTAATAATTCAATGCTTGAGCCGAGCTCGATGTATATGAAGGTGTTAAAAAGCACCAATGCATGTAACTGAGAGGATAAAACTCACTTTTTGGGAGAAATATTAGTTTGTAGTAGGTTCAAGGGAAAAAAGTACTTGACCATAAGAACACATGCCCTAAAAGAAAGATGGGGAGTTCATATTCAAGATCTAATTTTTCTTAATAAAATGCATTGTTTTTTTTTAAAGCCTAAATATGCATTGAAAAATGAATACATGGGAAATCTAATGTTTAAGTAGTTTATTTTTCACAAGAACATTTTTCTTATCCTACAATCCTACATAAAAATATTAAGTTTGTACATATATTTACAAAATATTTTCTCTAACTTCTTAAGAAACAACATCATTATATCCATTCCGTATTCAATTTTGTTCTTGTCCGAACTATAGTAAATTTTTGTTGAGACGCTCACTTATACGAAATACATCGTATGGATTTGTAATGTGTCTGACTTCCTGCTCGTTGTTTCAATCCTTATTTAAAAATTATTTTAGGTAGGTGACCACACACACGCATGCACACACAAAATCGGTTTTTGGGGAAGCATTGAATATTTTTATATTTATCATTCTGGATTTCCAAAAAGTTTTTTTTATAAAACTTTTTGAATTTAGTTTCTGATATCAAACGATAAGAGCATTCACATGTTCATTTAGCATGATACGTCATTCTGGTGCAATCTGTGTTTCCATCTATATACTACAATCTAGAATGAAATATAACCATATTTTTTCTCAAATTAAATCTCAAGAACCTCACTAAAATACACTCAAATGGTGACAAGTTTTTTGATGGTCAGTAAAAGAAAGAACATTTTTTTATAAATATCTTTGTAAATTTTAAACAATCAAAGAAAGGGCCGGCATCTGAATAAAAAAAAAGAAGCTAAATAATACTTAATTTTCTTTAATTAAATGTAAAATTAATTACTACGAGTTATTATGAAGTCAAAGTAGAGAAATTTCGCTTATCCCCCTGTCGGATTGGTCTTCCTCCACCCACTCCTCGTCAGCAAATCTCTGCACACCGCCTCTGAATGACCTGATTGAAAAAGTGACTAATCTACAACTAGGGAGAGTTAATTTCTATTCATATTTAAAAACAGAATTGAAAAAGTTTGTTTTGGGAGACGATACAAAGATGGTCCATATAAAGATTTAAGAATCAGGGGATGTGTTTGTAGAGTTAATTTTTTTCTACTAATACGTAATAAATTTTCGCTGTGTTTCAATTTTTATTTATATATTTTCTTCTACACAGGATATTGAAAGGCACGATGAGTCAAGCCTTAAAACTGTTTCTATATTTAATAATGTCTGCACTGAATTTCTGTATTAATTGTAGATAATATTTTTTTGATAATTCTGGACCCATAGCAATATTAGTTATTTGTTTCCTTTAATGTTAAATATTTCAATAAATTCTTCAATTTTGTTTTTCTGGTTCAATGACAATTTCATTTTTTCCCCCGTTCTTTCTTTTCTGATTTCTAAATAGCAATTCATTTCATCAAGTTCTTTAATACATGCTTTCCTTCGAGTCCATTTTTTTCAAAATAAATAAACAACTGACAATTATGTGTTTCATTCCTTCCTTATTGGCTGCATTTGGTGAAAACGACTTTCATAAGCAATTCTCTTATTAATTTACTGAAATGTTTAGTTTCAAATCTTGTATTTTTAACTTGCTTCAGAATAGCTTTATATTTGGGACATGCAACTGCCATCTTCATGCAAGAGAGCAGGTTTTACATCATCATGCGTGGGTTTTTTGTGTGTCTCTACAATGTGCTTCTGTTTTCGTATATACCTTTGTGGTTTCTCGTGTGAAAACATAAGTTTTATTAAAGTCAGACCCACATTTTTCTGAAAGTCATTTTACAGTTAACTTGGCTTTGCACTTTTCAGTGTTTCAGTTCATTTTATTTTCAATATTTTTCGAATATTCAAAGATCTTTTTACCTGATGGATGCATAAATTCTTTGGTTCGATTCCTTCAAAGGATTTTATTTATTTATTATTATTTTTTTTAGTAGTTTCATATTTTTATTTCCATAAAAAGAATTTTCAGCTAAATATCGTTCTTTAGCTAATACCAGCTAATGTAATTAGCTATATCTTAGCTAATATTCAGCTAAATATCGTTTAGGCGTTGTTATGAAAGTGTGCCTTGCCATTTCATTCTAATCAAGCATTGGATGCTTTGACATCAGATGCTATGTCTATAGCGTTACATGCAGAGAAATGTTGGGCGATCTAGATTTGAAAACTACAATAACATCCTAACTTTTTTCTTTTTTTTTCTAATTAAGAAATGTAGCACTCATTGAAATTTGCTGCGGTATTTGGTCTGCTTACGAATTTAAATTAAAAATTTGCAAATTGTAGAATATCTGTTGCAAATTGTAGAATATTGTAGAAACAAGGTGAGCATAAAGTTAGGCCCTATATTGTAGAATATAGGGCCTAACTTTATGCTCACTTTGTTTCATCTTCTCTAATCATAATCCAATAATTTCTAACCCGCTTTATTTTAATTTAAAGATGAGCATACACTTCCAGTTGCAAAAGTGCTTTAAATGTTTGAAGAATTACATTTTGTGCTATTTGAATGAATAAGTGCTTCTAAAAAAATATAAAATTAAATTTTCATACAGCTACCTCCATTCTGTTAGTTACATTTGGCACAATATATTGGGGATTTGACGTGCATAACTGGTTATATTTGATTTGGTTTTTGGCACTTTCTTGACAAACAAAGAAATTCCACGCTTTGACTAAAACTGATCAAATTATAAAACGTTCGATTTCATTAGTCTGAAGTTAATCAATAATTAATAACGAGTTCGAGTTTTCTTTAGAATGATTTACGCCCTGCATCTGATGAAGCGTCAGGGAAAAAAGATTATTGGCTTAACAGGCAGGCTCTCCCTACAAATGTCCTGCCAGCCTGATTTGAAGTCAATCAACAGCAGTCTCGATGGCGCTTCGATCTTTGATTGGTTTGATCTTCCTGCAGGCATTCATTTAAATGGTCTAAAGCTGATAAATTCAAAGCTTCAATATAGTCTGATAATGGTGATATAAAGCTGAGGG
>JAPMOR010028513.1:19554-32493 GCA_026543865.1 Argiope aurantia
AATGGTGATATAAAGCTGAGGGTATAAAGTTGATACATTCAAAGCTTAGTCACAGAAAAGCGAAACTTGTTCGTTAAAGGAAAATCCAAATATCTTGCGATGTTTGAGAGTTTCATAGCAATTGATTTTTTTTTTGTACCACGTATACTGATATTATATGTATTGGTATACAGTTGCTTTTCTCAAACTGTATCCCCCAATTGGACCACTACGGCAAAGGCACACAGCAAAGGACTAGAGATTAAAATAAAAACAGCACGCTATGGTTTCTCCAAAATTGGCATATTCAAAATAATTTCTATTTAACATCGATTAATAACTTCCTGAAAAATAGAAAAATTCTTCGAAGAATTGGACGAAGTTTATTAGGAAAAAGTAATTTACTATGTCTAGCACCCCTAACATAAAAAGAAGGCAAAGAATACTTAAAACCGACTGATTCTTTATGCACTTGATGCTCCACCACACTTACAATCCAGTTTCACCATCTGAGTGAAACTGCATTGCATTCATATGCTTGCATGCATTCATACTGCAGTATTAATTATGCTTTTCTGTAGCTTTTTCACCCCTTTTTTTGTACTAATAATAACTAAAAATTATATATTATTTTTATGACTTTTATAGAATTTCCAGATTTACTGTGTAAATGCATTAGCTTTGCCACTTTATTTCTAGCAATAACCATACTCGACTTTTTTTAGAGGCCTCGAGCTGAAGACCATAAAAAAAATCGTATACTGTGAGGAATTCTTTGAAGTTATTGCCATCCTATAGATGGAATTACTAAGTACGCAGGCAATAGAAACTACTAGCAGATATATTCGCTCAAGAAAGCGATTTTAATGTCAGATTTTTTTAGGGGGTGGGGATTAAAATTGCCTTTAAGAACCCTGGCCCTCAAGATTTTGTTTCCCTGTCATGTTGTAAGTTATTTAATTTTTGCTTTTACTTCATTTCAAAGGCCGAGCGTTCGAGCGTATTCAAAATAAAATTAAGTATTGTTTAATTTAATTTCGTAATGACATTCTAGTAATATTCATAATTAATTAACAAGTGCAAATTTCCCATTATGTTATTTTACAAATTTTAAAAAATAATTTTCTCAATAATTTAAATCCTATTAGATATTCCTTAGAATGTGTTAATAAAACTTTCTTCATTTTTTTAATTATTATTATTATTTTGAGTGACATGGCTTATTCAATGATTTAGTTTTTGTGTGAATGTTATAGTAGAACCAACTATTAAAAATTGATTTGAAACTAACCATTTGATATTTAAGTTTGTAAAAGTTTCCTGCGTAAAACTAAAATCCAGAAAAAAATGTGATTTTGAATTTTGGAGCGGAAAATTCGTTCCTAGATTCATTGCCTAAGGACCCCCTAGATAGCTTTATCTGGTCTTATTCATATTTAAGTAATGGAGTGCTTACCTGCTGCTTTACACTCTGCAAGAAAAAAATTACAAAGTGTGTAAATCTCCTTAATTTTTCAAACTTGTCTTTCTAAGAACTGCCTGCAAAGCGGACTTCGTAAAATGCTGCGGGTTGAAATCCTGGTCACGAGCGTCTTTAGCCATGACAAATCGTGGGGGGTGGTGGGGGGGTGTAAATAAATCCCCTCCACGTAAATCTTGATTTCGTACAAATTTCTTTAAAATAAATAACTTCTGTTGTGTTTTTACTTAAATTTTTTATTGCATTCTTAAAATTTAAATGCGTGATTTAAAAAAATTTTTTGACTAATTTTTCGTGTAAATCATGGGAAAAAAATTCTTTCAAAGACGTACATACTTTTTTAAGTATGGATAATGGCTGAAAAATGATTTGACGCCAATCGCCAACACTAGGTTTTAGTCGAGTGTTTATAATAATTACAAATATGAGCACAAGTTTATTAAAAAAAATTACGGAAACTTTATCAAAGAATACTGTAACATAACTTTTTTTTTTTTCCTTTTCTATTATGGAAATCTTTTGCAATTTGAGAATTTGTAGCTCATCTATTTTTCTGCATTTCGAAGCATGTGTCCCGAATTTTCACTTTTGACCAGTTATTAATTTTTTTAAATTTCCTTTTCATAACTTTTTATAATTTCTTTTTCTTTCTGGACATTTCGAAGAATATCAAAGGAAAAACAACGGAGTGGTCCCCCAAAAACCTTTTCGCATACATGGAACGCCTTGCATGGCATTACCATACAATAGTTGTTATTGAACGGTAATATCGTGAAAGATGTTAACTTTTGGCGGGAATTTAGCATTTTTACTGTATTTATCGTGTCATCTTTGGCGAGTTAGCTGGCGATTAATCCCTAGTCTGTGTTAATAATATACAAAAATAAAATTTGTGTTTTAGACGTGTTTTTCTCAAAATGTCCACGACAATTGTCCAAATGTGACGATTGAAACCAAAATTTCACTCGAAACAGCACTTTTAGTCACAAAATCCCATATTGGATTTGACATATTTAAATCACTTTGTTTTTGAATTATCGTGTTTTCATGTTTCTGAAAGCACAGACCGACAGACGGTCACTCCGTAGTTGGATTTGGCTCAAAATTTGAGAGGTGTATATGTTATAGACGTTCATCTGTATCCCGAATCTTATCTGTACGGTTCTCTCCGTTTTGTATTCATTGTGTTAACATATTTTCGAACAGCCGGAAAGATGGACTTTCTCTGAAATTTACTCAAAATTCGATTGAAATCTGCAAAGTTGGTGTAAAGATTGTATACCAAATTTCAACCACCTAGTGTTTTATGTTTGTCACAAACAGGCAGACTCTGAGTTCCAAAAATGTGTTTTTCTAACTCATGGAAGTCTAAAACGTTGAGATTCGTCAAAATCTCGAGTTCGAATGTTTTGACGATTACTGTATTTTCTCTTAACTACGTATACAAGACGGAAGAATGTCAAAATGCTAAACTGACATCAAAAGTTAATATTTATTCAACTATTTTATGCCATTTCTATGTAAGGCGTTCTCAGGGTTGACACTTTATGAGAGTATATGCGATAAAATTTTGGTGAGCCCACTTCCCCCTGTTTTTTTATTAGCTTTTTCAATAATCTTTTTTATTCTTTCTTTACAGGTACCAGGCAAAACAGCAGAAAAATATAGGAAGTAAAATTTAAAAAAGAATGTCCCTGAACATCACTTATTCCAGAAAAGTTCCTAAGAAAGTTAGTTCCAGAAAAAGAATCCTGCTTTTGAAAAATACAAAAGAACGACATTTAAGTTAATAGCATTTGGAGCGTTAACTTCAGATTTTTTTCGTGGCTAGTCTTAGTTGCGAACGAAAAAATTTGAAATATCAGTGTTTCAACTACGATTTTGCAATTGATGGCAATGGCAAATCCAATTGATAGCCAACTCAAAAGTCTTTGGAGGCTCTCCCTCGAAGATATTTCTATGAGAAGAGTGGCTGTCCTTTTGTGTAGTGACCCTATCAAATTTAGGTCTCCCATTAGTGCAGTAAATGTATGTGGCGAGAAAAAGAAAGCATCAAGAGTTGAAGTATTCAAAAGGACTATAACCGAACTCTGTTTACCTGAATCGATGACGGATCATTTAGTTAATATAATGAATTTTGTTTTCCTAGAAACACGTAAATGGTTGAAGTTCCACGAAGAATTTTTAAAATCGAAGCATTCAAGATCTAAATATCTACAATATCTAAAACTCATGCATTGGACACATATGGGAACTGTGAATTATCGGAAAACAGCCGAGGCAATGATCCGCGATGAAAATTTGGACATCGATCAGCGATTTAGGTTTGCTTGTCTGTATTGCCTTGATGAGGATATTCAAAACATTTGGCAAAAATTGTCCCCTCTGAGTAAAAAGAACTTTTATAACAATGGACAACCTTGTAGATGTGGCCTACCTGGAGAAATCATTGTTTTTTGGACTTGCATCCTAAAAGGACGAGTAGATAAGTTAGATAACTTTCTCGTTCGAGCGGAAAGACGCCACTCCTCTTTCTATCAATATGCTTTTGAATCTTTTGCAGGTAAAGGTTATGAAACAGCAACTCAATATTTTTTTGAAAAGTTGACTTGCGAGGAAAAAGACGCATCATTGGTGAGAACGGCCAAAGCTGTAGCAGCAAGCGATAATTCCACCTGTCAAGCATACAACAACGTTTTCTGTTATTTGTTGTCCCAGATGAAGGCGGAACAATTTCAGAACGTTCTCGAGAGTTCATCCTATGCGATCCTTAGAAGCTTTCTGGATTGGCCAAAGCAAGATGCTTTTTCCGAAGTTGCGAAGCTTGCATTGCCTTACCTAAAAGAAGACGATTATGAACAGCTGCATTTTTTTCTGTCACGAAAATTTAAATACGTATATAATTATCCGAAACTATTTCGGGATCTTTTCCTGATCACTCCTAAAGATTTCAGACATTCCACGTATTATTTAAAAGATATTTTTAGAAGGAAAGATACTGAAACTATCCAATTTATGTTTAGAAATATGGACCCTGAGGAAACATCGGAATTTGTTTTGAGTGGTATAACACTGCACAGTTTTTACGAACTAGTGAAAGAAGGCAAGTGGAATTTTTTGGAATTTTTTATTCGTGAATCCAGGCTGTCCAAAGAAGACAGAGAGAGATTCGCGGTAGCATTCAATTCAAATTTTGCATCACTATTGGAGCTGGAAATACGCGAACGCTTCACTAAGGTAGTGAACGATATTTCTGCCGGTACTTCTAACCGGGACTTCTCAAATTGCATTCAAGTAAATCAAATGGATCCAATGGATTTTCAACCAAGTGGACAACCTGATGAAGAACTAATAGAGAGACCAGCCAAGAAAATTAAAAAGATTTAGGAAGCATATAATAATAACTGACAAGGAATTTTATGTTCTTACCACAAATTATGAAGAGTGAGAATCAGAAAGCATAATTTCAATTTACTGAGAGGTAATTTGAAGATTCGATTTAAAAACAGTTCGTTTATTAATTTTCTTTGTTCGGTACTTTCTTTCATTCTAAATTGCATGTTTGTTGTATGATATCGCAAAGCAAAACTCCTCAGTGAAATAAAATTGTTTTTACTGAATTTTTTTTCTTTATTTAACATTTTTTTCCTTTGAAAATTGCAAATTCTAAGATGGCAATTGTTAAAAAAATGTCCACCTTTAAGAAAATAAAAGAATTTTATCATTAAAAAATGTTTTGCACCACAAATTATTTGGATTTAAGGAATAAATTAATTTTAAAAACTTCATTTCTTTTTGTTGCAGTTTTGAAATTTTTTCCAAACTGCACAACGGACAAACTGCAACAACTGCACAGTGTAATAAAAATGTTTTGCGATAGTTTGCTCGTTAGGAACATTTTTTTCTTTCAAAATTGTGCTTCCAAAATGGCAATTTTTTAAAAAAAATTACAGCGTTAAGGAAATAAAAGAATTCTATCATTAAAATATGTTTTGCGCCACAAATTATCTAGATTTAAGAAATTAATTGACTTTACAAATTTCATATTTGTTTGTTGTAATTTTGAATTTCTCTTAAAAAATGTCATTTATTAAGAAGGTCCGAAACACATTAAAAAATTTAATTATTAATTTAAATGTTGAAATTTTTTGTGCTGATTAATTATCTAACAAATAAGCAAAATTACAACATAAAAGTGTTAAATATTTTTTAAAAATTTAGTTATTTTAAAGGAAAAAAAAGGGGATGATTTTAAATCGCTAAAACGCAAAATATTCTTGATATAGGATTTAGTCAAGTAATATTTGAAATAAATTTTAATTAACCAATACTATATAACACAACTTGAAAGTAAACTTTGGGTTTTTGCATGTACTCAAGAGAAGCACACACCGACTGAAGAAATCTTGAAAAGTTCATTTTATGTTGAGAGGGGGTTGCCAGTCGATGTCCACCAAAGGCAGAGTTCTGTTATCCTATTTGGCGACACATTACAGTTCTGGCAATTGGAAAGAATTCTCGCTACAAAGTTCTCCTTTGGTTTCGTGTCGTCCCCGACAAGGAGCCAGCAAGAGAAGTTTATAAAAATCAGATATTTTGGGGTCGATCTCTTCTACGTAGAGACTGTATGGGTAGAGGGTGGAACGAAAAAATCAATTTTTAATTTGTAACAACCCGGAAAAGTTGCCTTTTGGTGTAGATGAAATAAATAAAAAATATTAGAGTACATTTTGAGGTGCCGCAATAACTTTTTAAGGAATTTTGCGTGCTTCGATTATGAAATAAAAGGCTTTAAATAGGCGTTGTATATGAATAAAAGTATAAAAACAGTTTTATTATTGCACTAGCATGGCAATGAGTCGTCGTCGGAGCGGTTGTTATTGCGGTAAGGCGGAGATTTATCTGCTTCCGGTGACAAGGACAGACCTGGTTTCAAAGCTTTGCCGAGTTCACTTGAGTTGGCCTCTTCACTCCGTCTATTGTGTAACTAATTAACGAAACTGATTTGTTAGTTTGTGCGCTTTGCTGTGAATAAGAATGGCTCAGTCTAAACTAGTGAGGACAAAACCAATCGCGGAGCGTTTTATTTTTGAGAAATGTAGTGATTTGCTTGAAGTTAAATTCACTACTTGAGAATCTAGTGCTACTGCTATATTCGACATAACCTCAAAACTGCTTCAAAGATGGATCCTTCTGTAAGCGAAGTATGTGGCACTTTAGTTCCCATAATAGAACAAATATGGCCAAGAACTTCTATTCCCGTTGCTTCTAGCCAAAGAATTTCAAGAATGATAAAAGCTTATCATGTTAAATACAGGAATTTATTAAAGTCTAAAAGCAGAAAAAATTCAGAAAAGTTTGATTCCAAACTCACAGAATTTAGAGAAGAAGCTTGACGTTTATTTGATATTGCTGACTTGCATATAAAAAAAATGCCAGTTATGGAATAAAAGGTTCTAAACAATCAACGCTCTAACCGGGAAATGGTAATAGGTAATATTGACATTGCTACCACAAGTACTTTGAGGAAGAAAGAAGCAAGAAAGAGTAAAGAACTACACAGAATACTTTAATAAAAAACTGACAAAAAATACTAGTGCATCAGAGCAATTACTGGCGACAATGACAACGCTGATGAACAACAGGGTTCTTTACAAAAAGAGGCAAACTAACCAGATCCATTAAATAGATAAAAAGAGTAAAACTGCTAGTTTTATTTCTTAATAATATTAAATTAAAACTTTCATGTACTGACAGTTCCACACATCTTTTTAACCTTATCTCATATTCACGCTATCTCTCTGAGGATCTCAAGAACGTGATAGACCAGATTATTCAAAGAAATGGGTGCTCTGCTGCTTCAGATAATATCCTTTTGTCCATGCTAAGTGATGAACGTAAAATTCAAAGAGAACTTGATTTATGACGTGTTTTAAAAGCAAGAATAGAAAGTAAAGACTGAGTCAGAAAGTTTAAAGTTCCAAAGACAAACTTCGATGCAAAGGATTACATCAACATGATCTCATGGCTTGAAAATGACGTAACTGAACCCCCCCCCCCTCCCGGCGCTCAAACATGTTTCCAGTGACTTTCTCAAAGACTATTGAGAAGGCTTTTGAAGCTGAACCACATAGTATAGGGGACTCGGTTATCGACCTTTCCCGGCTTCCTTGTCACGTGCAAGCAGTGGAAAGAGCTGTGAAAATGGTGGCCGAATCGGCTCAAGATGTCTGTGGTTCAATCGCAAGAGAAAGATACATAAGAGTAAAAAATGACTGGCGTGTGAATATGCTAAAATTTAATTAAAAAAACAGTTTAACGTGGCAATGAAGTAGAAGAAAACATTTTGCAACTGTAACATTTGTAATCATTAAGGTTACAGAAGTAAGAAACGCAAAATTTGACATAAAATATTTTATTATTATTATTATACGTAATTAATAATTTTTCCAATTGCATGTTTATATATGTATTTAAAATTATCTTTTGTAACATTATATGAACGAAAAATTCATAAAAATATTTTATCAATGTTTATAATTTATCAGTTTTTTTACTTACGTTTAGCTTTTTGTTGCACTTTGAGATATTATTGTATTGCAACCAGAATTTTAAAAAATTGTTTTTGAATCTAAAAGTTAACTTTTCTCCACTATTACAAAACTAAAATCTAAGAAAAAATTTTAAGGTCATTTTCGTTCTGCCCTACTGCACAGGTTGACTGTTGGCGTGAGATTCAAGGCACGGTCGCAAAGCCGAAGAATGTTATGTTCAAAGTGGATTGTTGTCTGCAACTTCGTAACTAGTCGACGAGCGTTTGGTCGTTAAGATGTAAGGTTCATGACGGTGTAAACTTTGCTTTCTTGCTATTCTGATGAGTAGTTACCAGGTGCATATGATGCAGTATTTCTGCGCTTCTTGTCCACATACTCTTTGCGTTTATCTTGCTTTTTCTCCAAACGATCTCTTATCTTCTAGTGTAGATCGGCAAATTTTCGCAAGTATGGAGTTATCTCGGCTACGTAGTTATCGTTATGTATAGCAGAGCGCAGATTATGCTTGAGATTATGCAGATCTGCTGTGCGCATCTCTCTTCCAAATTGAAGAAACGCAGCAGAACACTCTGTTGAGCTGCATTTAACAGAGTTCATTTTAAATCGGATCGCTGGTAGTTCTGCTCAGGTTGTATGAGGATCGTTCCCAACTAGGATTGCAATTCTGGGTTTTAAGTCGCCGTTCTTCCGCTCGACCGGGTTTGTTTGAGGACAGTGTACTGGAGTCGGGCTTTGATAAAGGTCCAGTAAATTACAGATTTGTTGCATGACAGCACTTATGAACTGAGTGCCATTATCAGAGATGAGACGTCTTTGTAGCCCGTATCTCAAAATAACCTCTTTTAGCAATGTTATTGCGCACTCTTGTGCTGTAGCATCCCTCAAGACAAAGAGTTCTGCCCATTTTGTTGCCGTGTCTTCGATGATGAATATCCACTTCTTCCCATCTGGTGTTCTTGGAGAGGGCCGAAAAGGCCGATTGCTAGTGTTTCGAATCGTTGAGAATAAGCTTTGGGCCCTTAATTGTCCAGCGGATTTCTGATTTTCAAACCCATATCTACTACAATTGGGGCATTTCTTGACGAAGTCTGAGATAAATGATCTCATTCCCGAACAGTAATATCTTTAAATCCATTGATATGTCCCCTCTTCATAATAATGACCAGCGGTCGGGGCATCATGATGTTCTTCCAAAATGTCGTTCCACTCTCGTTTGGGAACTATCAACTGAGCTTCCTCGGAGTCAGATTCATGTGCGTATTTGTGTATCTATACAACACTCCTTGGGACATAAAATATCCTCGACCTGTCCAATGAAGGAAATTCTCGCATTTTGAGCTTTGCTCGAAGGTGTTTATAATCTTCTTAAAATCTATATCTTTAAGTTGTTATTTCGTATGTCAATCGACGATCTGGTGGGGAGGTCCACCATAACAGCACAGCAGTCACCATGGTTACACACCGGTCGAGATAACATATTTGCCACCACATTAGTTTTTATGAAAGTGTATTCAAACTTCAAATTAAATTACTGTATTTGTTGAGCCTATCGTGCAAAACGTCCTGCAGGTGTTTTCATATTGATTAATCACTTCAGCGGTTGATGGTCGGAAACTCGGATTTCAGCACCCTCGATGTATCCTCGGAATTTCTCCAATGCCCAGACCACAGCTAGAGTTTCTCGTTCTGTGGTTGAGTAATTTCTGTCAGCCGATATAAGAAGATGACTGGCGTACTCGATTGTGTGTTCTTCGGAACCTTCATTTTGACTCAAGTTAGTTCCTAAGGTATAGGTTGACACAGCAGTTCTGGGGATGAAAGGTTGGTTCTCGTCTAATTTTTTTAGAATTGGTGATGAAATCAGACTTTTCTTCATCAGAACTATTTTGTTCTTCCGAATTCCAGGTCTAGATAGTTCGTTTTCTGGTAAGAGCTCTTAACGGTTTTGAGACACCAGCAAAGTTGGTAATGAAATGTCGTTACAATTGCAGGTTTGCAGAAAAGACTGAAGCGGCTTCACATTCTTCGGTAGAGGAATGTCCATAATGGTTGACACTTTGGCAGGATCAACTTCAATACCAGATCTCGTGAAGAAATGTCTAAAGTATTTTACTTTCTGACATATGAAGTGACACTTCTCTCGATTTTTTGCTGAAGCCTTTTGAAGACTAGGTGCAAATCTTCATGTGTTGCTCAAAGATTGCGGATATTATGATAATGTCATCAAGATAAGAAACCTATTAGTCCGTTTCGGAAAAGGTCGATTATTTTCTGGAAAGTTGCTGCATCTGTTTTGAAGTGGAAAGGCATACTAGTGAATTTATAAACTCCAAATGGACAGACGAAAGCTGTTTCGTTCATGTCAGGGGAATACATCTTAATTTGATGATATCCTGCCTTTAATTCAATGGTGAACATGTACTTAGTCCCTGAAGTTTTACGCAACAGATCATCCATACATGGCAATTGATAAGGATCAGATTTTGAGACTGAATTTAATTTTCTATAGTCCTCGCATAACCTGAATTCTCCATTTGGCTTAGGAATTAACACCACTGGTGAAGCATATGGGGAGTCACATTCTTCTATAATTCTAGAGTCAAAGTGGGATTTGAGTTCTTTTTTAGGTATCTCTTGTCGAGAAGGTGATATGCGATAAGATGTTGTTGCAACTGGAGGTGCATTTCCTGTATCGATTCAATGTTCAAAGTACGACTTTGACTCTCCCCCTGAATTAAAGTTGTCCTGGTATATTACATTAACAATTGGTTCAATCGGGACAGTTGGAGCTTGGTCGAACCTTCTCCTTCCTCGTCTCTAAGGCGACAATTCTTTAGTTGAACAACTTCACTAATCTGGGATGCAGACAAGTCGTTATGCAATTCATCGGGATTTTGATAGGTATTTGGTTAGAGTTCCCATCTTTTACATGATAGACTAATAAGGGAAACTCAGGATCTAGTACAGTTTCTAATGGCCTTAGGAGACTAACTAGTATATCATCTCGAAAAGGGATCTTCCTCTTTTGATCTTAGTAAAAGTGCCAGTTTTTGTGCTACAAGTCAAGTACTATTCCAATCTTTCCAAGAAAGTCGGTCTCGAGCAAGGTTCTATTTCATTTTGCTTTTGGAAAGCTAGGAGGTCCAACGTAAAAAATTTAGTTTCGATTTTAAAAGTCACAGGTTAACTATGCTGCTTCTTTGGTTTGAAAGCCATTCACCAAAGTCATGGTAATGCTAGTTGGCTGGAAGGTCACACCTTGATTTAATAAACAGGAATCCAGAAATTCTCCAGCAACTGTTTTTGAATTTCCGGTGTCTGCACAGGCTCGATCATTCAATCCTGCAATGTTTACATCTAGTAAAGCCAATTTGGAGAACTAGTTGCTTGGAGAGTCAGAAAGTTAAGATCTATCTCTTTGTTCTGCTATTTAGCTTTGATGTATCCAGGTTGGAAACATCCGTAACAATAGATTGAAAGTCTTTTTTCTTGGTTTCCAGCTTTCTGATTTTGTCCTGTTTTTGCTGATAGACCACTTTTTGGCAGTAGACGAGAGCTCCTTCTTTATGTTTTGACAAACCATTTCGTAATTATCCAATTTCTTTGGACGATGTAAGGTGCATCCATTCATTCAGGAAGTGTTCCCTTACTTCTGGAGGTATTCTACGTTTCATTTGATCAGTGACCATCAGGTTTATCAAATCTTCGAACGTCTTTATTTCTAAGCCGGTGATCCATCCATAGAAATAATTCCGTATTTCGTTAGTGAAGTCCGTCCAGGGGCTTTCCAGTCTTTTTTTCTGTTTGCTGAAAAGTTGTTGAAACTTCTCCGGTGTCTTCTTGTACAACTTGAGCAAATGCCTTTCTATGTGGTCGAAGTCCTGAGCAACTTCTTCGGCTTCTCGAGCTAGGAGTTGCGCAATGCAACTCTTGGTAACAAACCGATAAGGTGGGAGGCTTAAAACTCCTTGAGTACTTCTGCACGTTGAGTCTGTCGCTCAAAGATAAAGACTGATGTCGTTGTTGGTAGGATCGAATCGATGGATTAAGAGTTCGAAGATTCCACTTGAGTCTCGAAACCAACGGTTCTGAACTTGACCCTGTACTCGTCTGTGATAAACTTGAATTTTGCTGCAATCTTAACTTCTGCAACTCCAACTTCATCTCATTCTTGCGTTTCCTTTCCTCGAATTCCAATTCGAGTCTTTTCGATCTCTCCCTTTCTTCTGTTTCGGCCTTACTTTTTCACTCTTACTTTTTCTTCTTCGACCTTTGCCTTTCACTCTTCTGCGATGGCGAGAAGTTCTTTAATTATTATTATTCTCATATTTAACGGATTGATATCTTCCTCGTATTTAACTGATTTCAAAATGACATCCTTTAAAATAAACTTCGTCTCCTTGCTTCCCAGAGTCTCACCCAACTCTGTAGCCAATGTGATCAGATCTTCACGTGCTGCTCTGGCTAGAAAAGCCATGTTGCAGTTCAGTTTATTACGCGAGAGTCTTTCTCAAATGTCCCCAAAGTAATTTTTAAGAGTTCCTTACATTTATTTTAAATTTTGAAAATTAATTTATCAATTAATTAAATATTTCAAATTGAACACCTTAAAACATGAGCCTTTTGACGTGAATAAATTTAACTACTTGTTTATACTATGGCAGAATTGGCAATTAAATTGATATACACAAATCAGTTAGACTAAATTCTAATTAATTACATTATGTCATGATCCTACCCACATAATTACTCATAATTAAGCATATTGTCAACAACAATATTTTGTAGCGATCATAATTTTATCCAAACACATATCACCAATTTCTTTCAATTATTTAAGTTTTTAGAGTAGATGAAGTTAAATATATCTTAATCAGCTTCACTTTATATTAACCATCAATTATTTTCTACAACTAAACTCAAACA